>JARQZK010005073.1:692500-700000 GCA_030704885.1 Cynegetis impunctata
CACATTCAATTTTGATTTTGAAATATTAAATACTGAAAGTAAGGAAACGAAACTACACCTTCTGAAATAATTACAAATTAATAAATATAAATACTCATGTCTCCTTTCGAATAGGCAGACTTCCTTGATCCATTATTATTTCATGGTTCTTGTGAGGACAAGATACTGAAGAAATAAATCAACAAAATATCATCATAAACTATCCAATACCGCCATATTTTCCTAAATAAACACATCATGAAATTTCCATGATTCATTCTGTAAAAAGTATGTAACAAAGTACACAAGAATTGTACAGAAAACTTACTTATCCGTCATGTAGATTTGCGGGAGATAAAATCCTAATTTATAGAGCTTGTTTTTCCGACAAATGCAAATAGCCATACCTATTTTATAAATGATTAAACGGATTTATTGCCGGTTCTGCGATTCAAAGAAGCGGCATAATGAAGACGTTCTGCCCGATTCGCGCATACATTTCCACTCATTGAGATGTTTGTTTTTTTTTCTTTTCCGATGCGGTTGGCTGCCTCGGCGAAATGGAGAGGACTATGACGAGCGGAATGATTTATTACGGATCTGGTGGGCACCGGCCATAGAAACATGTTTTATCGTGATGCGTTTTCCATTCCGCCTCTTCATGAATGCTGGACGTGAATCTTTTACCACAAATACAGTTAGCTACTTTTTTTATTAAAGTACCTGTATTTCTACTACTTGTTCGGTGAAAATAATAGACTATTGTTTCACTGTTTGAACAAAAATGTGCAATTTTTCAGTTGTTTTAAACGTCCGATATATTATATATAGGGTGAAGTCGGGTGAGTTGGCCCACCTTTTTTTAAAACGGTGGAAAGAGCACTAAATAACATATGAGTAAAACGAATATTTTACAAAATGAGGATATTGAATAGAAGTAAAAAAAATATATGAAATAAGACGAAAAATGTTTTTTCGCCAAGTGAGAAATTTTTATAGAAAAAGGCCTAATGAGCCATCTCTCCCACCGAGGGCGGGTATTATGGCGCACTAAGAAATTAATAAGATATTCATGCGGGTGACATGGCGCATATACAATTTTTTCACCTAACCACTGGAAATAAATCATACGTCTTTAGAACGGAAAATAAATTTTAATTCAAAATAAAATAAACATAGAATAAGTGTTCAACTGAAAAATATAATCTTATTTGCGTTTTCCACTGCGAAGACACTTATTTGTGAAACTCGTGCAGCCTTCGTGTAACCATTGTCGACACTCTATGCACTCGATCCAATCTTCACTGCTTTTTGTTTGTTCATAAATCTCGCCACATCCAACACACTCACTTTCTAAGTCTTCACTTGCAGTATCCGAATCCGGTTCCATATCTACACTAATTGAAGTACTTCTCTCTGATGAAACACATAGATTGGATTTTTTTATTTTTCGTTTGAGATATATTTTTCAACTTTCTTTCATTTTTCCGTTTCATTGCCTCTGACTTTTTCTCTAATAAAGACTTACGTGTCAAAATATTTTCCTTCGAGGTCAAAACTTTGGCTAGTTGTCTTCCTCGCTTCCTTATTGTTTCGACTTTGGATGTGGAAGGAATAGGGCTTATATGGAGTCTAAGATTTTTCCAGGTGTATTGCCTATTGGTTCAACAGTATCATTGTTTGCAATGTTAGATGCATTATTGCCTGCTACTTCGGGTAAAGGAGCTTCATTCTCATTAAGAAAGGCATAATCTGGAATAGCCTCAGGTCTGAAGGGATAAATTCCTGTCGCTCTAAAGTTGGAGACAGCACGATTTTGTCCATGCTTCAGCAAGAAGTTTGCCAAATTGCAACCTGTTAATAGGTCTTGTTGGATTCCATCTCACCCGACAGTGCGGGTCAGATGGCTCGCGCCGTCTCACCCACCAGTGAAAGTATCACTTCGCGCCCAATTTAGTATTAATGGTTGCATTTCAGGCATTATTTTAAGGTCAGGTTTGAAGAATAGTGTTTCACTGAAATACTGGTGCAAATAAATTTAGTCTACGGTCATGCAGAAAAAATTTACAACGTCTAAAACTAGAGGATGAAATTTTTCAAGCATTTATCAAACATAGTATACATAATTTTTTTACCTTTGAAGTAGTAACTGGTCGCGATATTTTAACAACGTACACTGAACATATGCAAGAAGAGCTAGAGACGACCGGCATTCCATCTACTAGCACATAGATGAAATAAATTGAACGAGCCATCTCACCCGCTGCGCCATCTCACCCAACTTTACCCTACAGGTTAAATTTTTTGAGATTGGTCAGTTTAAAATCTCGAAAAGGAAACATTATACGGAGAAATTTTTCGATTAAAAAGTTGAACGTTTTGAGGGGGAAGTCTCTTCCATTTCCTACACCCTTTTTTTGGGGGGAGAAGGTGTCAACTTTGAAATTTGAAATAGGAACACCTGTTTTTGATTGAAGATTCGTACGGTAAAAATACAAAACTTTTGTACGGACAATTTACAATTTTTTACTAATCACCATAGATGGTTCTGTAATCGAACTTAATTTTTCGCCTGAATGATCTTCACTTAAGAATTTCATTTGAATGATTGAGTGAATTCAAATTCGATATTTTTCTTGTGGTTCGAAAAATTCTGCACCTCCACCGCTTCTGCAGATAGAGTTAGAGGATTGAAATTTGGTACGTAAATTGAGCTGAGATAGAGGTAACATCCTTTGTGGACTTCAACTATTTTCCTTAACCGCTGATATTTTAATGTACATAGAGAATATATGTATTTTTGTATAGGCGTTTCACTTCGCTGCGACTATTTTCTGTTCGATTCGTATCTAGACCTGCTTCGCATTCAATATGCGATCCATTTTTTTATCTCCGTGTAATTATCAGTACACGTATCTTTTCTCTACACACGTGTTGTTTTGATTCTTATATTTTCACTCCATTATTTTAAGTCTTCATAGAGTATTCTCAGAAAAAATCGAAAAGTTATTTCATTACTCCGTGCCAACGTGTTAGAGCATTGTAGTTACATTTTTTTGGTTTAATTTTCTAATATAGTCCATATAAAAATAAATCCGTGTGTTTTTTTATAGAATATGTAAGCATATACCTTCTAAATAATTATTAAAATTTTAGTATACGTTCAACCAATATAAGCTTTAATTTTTTTGCTCGTTGATGGAATACTTTTTTTTTAGAGCTTGTTAAACTTGCGTCTTTTTGCCGTAATTTCATTAAAACTGAAAAAGGATTCCATCGCCGCTTTCGCTTTAGGATGAGATATATCTCCCGGAATATTTCCAAATTAGAGCATAAAATATTTTGTCACGCAAATTGGGATTTAGTAGTAAAAATTCCGGACTGGCACCCCAATTTTCAGTTTAGAATTTCAGGAAAATGAATCTTTAGCCGTTTGTATGCAATACGATTGAATAAAGTTTATCGTAATGTAAAACTGACTCAAAAAAATTGTTCAGAATAAATTTGAATTTTTTCCCTATATGATTTACCTATATACAACGGTGAAATTTTTGATCAAGCGTAATGACTTGATTTCTTGAGTGGTTTCAATAAAGTCACAAACAGAAGTTTGGTATCGAACAGAAAGCTTGGGAAATTAAGCTTTTTTTCTTCTTCCAAATCTTGTATGGCTCACCTATGATTTTCCCAATAATTCCTTGCTTAGAAAGTCAAATACTGTCGCGTTGGCCAAACATGACTGCACGGTTCCCTGATTATATTTTGAAAGCGTTGTTGAAAAAAAAGTTTCTATGATAGTAATACTTCAGATACTTTAAAAGTTTCAATATCATTTATTATATTATTTTGAGTGTATATTTGTATTCCTGATAAAGTCGCACGCATTTCTTCGTGATTTAGATTAACAGTTAGTTGTTATTACAAAAATGCTTTCTTGTATGCTTGTTCAGAAAGTCAAACACTGTCCGTTTTTGAAAAACAACTCTACACAAGATTTATGCTTTTTTATGTAATAATTATTCTCAACAAGTTTCTATAACTTTAATACTCTAG
Organism: Cynegetis impunctata; assembly: GCA_030704885.1. Lineage (NCBI taxonomy): Eukaryota > Metazoa > Arthropoda > Insecta > Coleoptera > Coccinellidae > Cynegetis > Cynegetis impunctata. The sequence goes on from JARQZK010005073.1 coordinate 696,533, forward strand.
ATGTTTCAATGTCATTTATCATCATAACTGATGTTGGAAAAACTAGGCTTCGGAGATAGGTGTAATGAGCTGCTGAGGACACACTAATCTGGTAGGAAATAGCTCGGGAAATAGTTCACATCTATTAATAATGCTGTCTGTTACTTCGAGGAAATATCAGTGGGGGTTGCTCAGGGAACAGTCCTTGGGCCACTATAATACCTGTTATATGTGCACGGTTTAAAGCTGCTCAACTTGAAAAGTAGATACTAGAAGAAACAATGAACCTGCACCTGATTTTGTATCATGAAAGGCTGTACTCAAATAAGTTAACAATTAATATGAATACGTGTATACGATACTAAAGCAAACAGAAAAAAAATTAGAGTCCGGTGATAAAAGTAAATAGACAAATAGTGAAATAAGTAATAAATTATAAATAGTTAGGACTTACTATTTCCGATAATCTAACATGGATTTCACATAAAAAATATAATGAATAAAATAGCACCTTTAATTGGAGCTCTAAGAAGATGTGCACACCAACTTAACAATAACTCAAAATATTTATTATATAACAGTTTCATTGAGCCCCACCTGAGATACATTATTCCCTGCTGGAACAGTGATAGTGAAGTCTTAATAAGCAGATTACAGAGATTACAAAATAAGTCCATCAAAGTTTTGTTTTCAATTGACTATTTTATTTCTAGTGAGTTAATGTACAAAATTTAACCATTTCTTCATATAAAGCAGCTTAAATTATTTGAACAAATAATTTAAGCTGCTTATTAGAACAAAATAAACACTTTCATAACTACAACATAAGATCAAAAAATGCATTAAGTAATACAACGGCACGTACAAAGAAGAAGCAAGACTCTCCATAGGCGGAAAGGAATGTACAAGCAGTTAAAGGAATATATTAAGGAAAAAGACAATCAACTATAACTGTCTATATTTCAATAGATGTATATATTGTCATATTTGTTTATTCTATCAAATAGTTAAGACAGAACCTAGCTTTAGATCAATTTCTTATAATCAAGTTGTAATCATTCAAGCCTTAATACCTGATGTAAATCTGTTTCAAGGTCAGCAATAAATATTTTAAAAAAAGATAAAAACTATTTTGAGTATATATTAGTATTCCTGAGAGAAATTTAAAAGTCACCTAACTCTGTTTGACTACACAGTTCCTTGTGATTTTGATTAACAGTTGACATTACATATGAATCCGTTTCTCCCAAAAATCGATTTTTAATTGGTAGAACTGATGACTTACAGCAGCTAATCAATTAAATTATGAAATTTTTCAGTACATAAAATATGAACTTCAAGCACATCCATCTCAATTTCACCTTATCAGTGAAAGCCATCAGATATGACATCACTTATATGCGTATGGCAGTACAATTACGTGACTCAAACCAGAAAAAGTCAAGAATAAACAACACAAAAGGAGATGTATTGTTGGACAGACTCGGTAGAAGCAAAGTTCATTTGGCTGTATATTATGTATCAAATGCAGGTACAATAGAAAAATAATTTCATAGTAATGAAATGAAATAAAAATCTGAATTATTGATATTACGAGTAACATATTAATTCGAGAGCAAATGGAAACTATTTGATGCAATTTTCATGTCAGTAGAACAAACTTTATTTAGATAGAACAATTAATATAATATTCTCATTAGTACCATGTTCAATATTATCATGAAAATATATAATGGGAACAATGAATAACTATGTTGTTACAACTATCGGAAATATGTGTATTATTTTGATTAATTACGGAGCTCTTTAGTAATTCTATAAAAGAATTTATATATATATATATTTGTTTTCTTTAATTATTCACTCCGATCCAATTTTATCATTAGAGGCCGGATTATATGCAACATAAAAAGCTTGTTATATGCATGAAAAATGCTTGAAATATACACGAAAATTGGCAGAATATGCGAAATGAAATGATAAATTTTAGGAGCCCCCAAAGAAAAGAAAAAAGTAAGTTTTAATTTTTTTCAATTCCAAATCAGCACACAATGCTAAAATTTTTATAAACGTGAACAATCTAGTATTTTTCCAAATGTGCGGTGGTAAGTTTGTGTCTTCGATCATTTAGAATATTTTTGTAAGTGGAAAAGGTTCGCTCCACATCGACTGAGATAACTGGGCAGAATTTGAACTTGGGTGCTATATTAGCACTTATAGTTTCTGTCGAAAGTTCTGCCGTCCCATTAATGAAACTATCAATTTGACACAAAACTATCAATTGACTTTGTAGTGGGCGGGCGCGACGCTCTTCTGTCTCTTTCATTTTATTATTAACTGTCAAAACAAAAGACGCGCGCGGCTACTGACTCTGCGTTCCGGGTCGAATTAGCGATATTATCGCTTTTATCGCATTTCGGAACGCAGGGTGAGTGCACTGTACTTGGAAAAATATTGTAAATGCATGTATGCATCATAGCTAGATCTTAGGTAAAATATGCTATTACCGCTGAGAATGGCTTGAATAAGCAAATGCATATGCAAATAAGCAAATGCATATGCAAATATGCAAATGCATATAATCCGGTCCCTAGTTATCATTATACGAATAGATGGTAGTTTATTTGTGAAACTTGTATTCAATCATCCACTACAAAATCATATGTTATCTTCAATTAATAATCAATTCTAATTTCAATTCAATTCAATTTTCCAAGAATATTTTTACTTGAGAGAAGAACTACAATGTAGTTTTTTATTCACATATTGAATTTATTCGTCTCTAAGACTTAAACATGCCCCCCGCGTTGAATGGATGTTAAGCTGACATTACGTTTCATTGTTTTTCGGCCTAACTTCCATTCGTCTGTTGCCCGTAAAGTGCAAAAATGAACTTAATAAAAATTTGAAAAGTGGTATCAGACATCCAGTGTGCGTCGATTCATAAATACAATCAAATTTATACTCGGCCAATAGCAAACTTATACCGAATAAACTCTTCATAATAGCTGCATTGCCTTCCAGAATTACCGTCTGACAGCTCTTAGCAAATTGTAAGCACATATAAAGCGTGATGTTCGCGTACATATGTGCAATACATATAACCACAAATTTCAATAGCTAATGAACAGGGCAAATGGACGAAAACAAAATCGTTCATCAGGCTGTCTGTCGGTCAGCCGCAGTGATGAATAAACTAGCGACGTGTCACTGTGGCCCCGGTGGCAGTTAGCATATTCCGTTAATGACGTACACAAATCTGCTACCAGCCAAACCGCAAACGGATAGGACGTTTCCACATTTGTAACATGTTGTTTATAACGATCAAAGTGACAGAAGGGTATTTTTCATTCTTCAGTTAGCTTGTATCTGTTCCACATTTCCAAACATTGGTATAATGATAAGTCTTCAATAATTGAAAACTATCAAACAATCCTCCAAAGGAGCAGGTTATATGTGTATTCCACGACGCGAAATCTACACTCACAA
>JARQZK010005073.1:705000-770000 GCA_030704885.1 Cynegetis impunctata
ATTTCTGACATACATTATTTTAATTTATAACTAAAAAACAATATAATAAAAGTTTCTTTGATAGGTGATCATAATAAGCTTTTTATACCACTGGCAGTGGTATAGAAAGCAGGCGATGAATTCTATAGGACACAAAGTCCCGCATCAGAACTCCTGTTTCCCAGTTGGCCACTTTATCTCTGCCCCAAACGTCATTTTTAAGGACACTCAATAACATACAGAAATTAAGCCAAATTTAGAAATTTGTTCACGTATGTGTATGGAAAATATGGATTTAATTAAGCTATAAAATTTATAATGATTTTGAATTTTCACCATATTCGATTTACACATCATGAATCTATGTCATCATCAGTTACTCTATTATTGATGAACGATTTCTAATAGTTCATTTTATTACAAGGATATCTTTCACGATAGTATATGACCTCACCCGAATTATAAACCGATATGTTAATCGTTTTATGAATTGAAAGGTTTTAGATAAATACGGGAATATATAAATATAAAATGAACGAGGAATCAAAACTCGGGTTGAGGACAAACCGCTTCGAAATTATTTTCATTTGGCTCGTTTTATATTCATATAGCCGCATTTGCCAGCCGCTGTCAATTTCCATATGTCCAGCAATATTAGAATAGTTATGCATGAATAGATGTTTCGGATGCAAATGTGTTTGGTTGTAGAATTTAATATGGATAATTCCCTAAATTATTTATTTATATATATATATATATATATATATATATATATATATATATATATATATATATATATATATATATATATATATATATATACACATTAATATGGGATGGCCTTACCGAAGGGGGATACCCCCCAGTAGAGCGAAGTCCCCTGGGGAATTTTAAAAAAATCATTAGCAAAAACGAGAGTTTTAAGACTTTTTTAATACTCGCAAGTGACGGGAGAGGGAATCTTGAACCCTAAATTCTTGATTCAACACACCTTTTAAAAATGAAAAAGGAATTTTTGCTACTCAAAAATATATATTTTTCCTTTTTAATAATATTTTTTTCTGATCTATCTAGAAAGAAGTGTTAATAAAATAAAATTCAAAATACTTTATAAAATTGTTTAATTGAACAATTACTAAGTCTTATTAAGTTTATTTTTTTATAAAACTAATACTTTTTGTCTAACTACAAAAACAAAAACAATTATAAAAACATTTTTGGCAAACCAAAAAAAAATAAATTAATAAGTTGCCAATGTCAATCTATGCTTTCAGAACAAAGCGCTCTAGTCTCTACTCGATAAATTGATAGTGTGCACGCCTAGGTCTTCTTCTTCTTCTAGGTAGCACCCACCTCCTTATAGGCCTGTTGTTATAATTAAACTACTTACAGCCATTATTCATTACTTTTTACATCTTACACCCGTTTTCCGGGACATCGATCAAACCGGGCAGGACACCGGGACAAGAGAAAAATGCCGGGACGTATGGCAAGCCTATATATATATATATATATATATATATATATATATATATATATATAATATATATATATATATATATATATATATAGGCTTGCCATACGTCCCGGCATTTTTTCTCTTGTCTATATATATATATATATATATATATATATATATATATATATATATATATATATATATATATCGGGTGTAAATGAGTCATGGGCAATCCCTGTAACTTTCTAACGGGTTCTTCGATTTTGTTGGAATTTGGGTGGTTTGTCTCAGACATAATTCTGAATATTTTCACATACGAACTCAATATGGCTGATATCCAGTTTCGTGAAAAAGGTCGTTCTCTGGAGCACAGAGTATTAATAAAACTAAGATTACTAATAATTACTTCGTTATTTAGGAATTCAGAAAACTGATGTGTGAATCATTTTGAAGGAATTTGAAGGAGCTGCTTAAAACACAGGATGACACATGTATGTTTCTATTTAAAAAAACTGAGTATTAGTTCGAAAAGAATTTGTTCGTTAACAAACCACGAAAATGAATTTTCAGAAAAATTATTATTGTGGGCGATATTTACAATCAATTATCTTAAATTCAAATGACGTCGCAGCGATCTAAGATAAAAGAAAAACAAAATTGAAACAGCGCTAAAATTTACATTTGACTCATGGAATGTACTGGAATTAAAATATGTAAAAATATATAGGGTGTTCCATTTAAATTTTTAATGTTCATATCGTTTTCAGTGAAACCGAAAGTCAGACATGTTATAGGGGTGACCCAAAGAATATATATATATATATATATATATATATATATATATATATATATATATATAGGTATATATACGTGAAATATTTCAGAGTATATTTTTGACGATGTTGTCTTTAATTGACAAAAGTTGTTAAAAATTAAAATAACCCAACTCCATCCACATCCCCTGCAAAATATCAGCAAATAACTGAAGTTAATGATGAAACATCAAACTGAAATTTATAGGGTTAATATATCATGTAGGTAATATACCTTGATACTCATATTCTTCACACTTCAAACTCACATTTTAAGACTTGGCATATATTTATTGTTGTCTCAATTTTTTAATAAAAACCAGAAAATTATTTCATATATATATATATATAAATATATATATATATATATATATATATATATATATATATATATATATATATATATATATACAATTTTTTTTAACGGTACTGTAAAAAAATCCGGACATCCTACTGCGTAGCACTAGGAATGATAAAACCCCTCGGCGCATGCGCATGTCGTAATGCACAATTAATAAATAAATAAATAAATAAATAAATAAATATGTAGCTTCACATCGAAACTGGGACGAATAAATCTGTTGGAAGTTCCAAAATATGCAGTGTTACAAATGAAAAAGGGAAAATGTGAGTCGAATTAATAAGGGAAAGATTTCCGGATGAAACTTCTCGTGAAAGTGTCATCATTTCTACTTCTATTAGTACATAGCATTGCTTTCCGCTTTTTAATGACCATTTTGAGCTTCGACTGCTCGTCGAGCCGAAAAGGCGTTAATAAAATGTCGGTGCAGTTCAGGAACCACTTAGTTTATTAAAATTAGTCCGCCGCACAATTTTGCCGGTTCATTAAAATTTTCCTTTTAACAGCTCCCCAAAATTAAGTGATAAATCTGTCTGCGAGATGACTACCTTAATTCCGTGGGATTATAGCTATACATTACTATGAAATATTTGTTATTTGCTAGATGAGCGAAGTTAGCAAGATATACGTTATTATCATAATGGTCGTCCTTTATTAGAATACTGGCACCATAACTGAATAAACGGAGTATTTATCCCGTAAGAATCTCTAAAGAAAATAAAACTATTAGACTTTAACAAACAAAATCCATTATTTTTGAAGTATTAATTATTTAATAAATAATATTGAAGTTTCGCTTATCACTTGGTGAAACATGATTAAATATTGATATTTTAAAAAAAACACTTGGCTTTAAGTTTCACAAATATATTGAATAAAAATTAACAATTACATTAGTCAACTAGTTTCGGGTTAAGGGCCCATTATCAAGACTGAACAGAAAAATACTTAACAAGCTCATTTATAATATTGATTGTAGTAGAGGGGAAATTTGGTATTCAACTTGTTCATTTACGATGGGGTAATTCCTCTTAATGGCACTACTAATTTCTAAAATTTCCAACAGGTCAAGACGTTTGCCCTTTTTAGAGAGAGCAGTGTATAAAATTTAACCATTTCATCGACTTCGAGAAAACGATATGCCTCCACCCAGGTAAAAAGGGCAAACGTCTTGACCTGTTGGAAATTTTAGAAATTAGTAGTGCCATTAAGAGGAATTACCCCATCGTAAATGAACAAGTTGAATACCAAATTTCCCCTCTACTACAATCAATATTATAAATGAGCTTGTTAAGTATTTTTCTGTTCAGTCTTGATAATGGGCCCATAACCCGAAACTAGTTGACTAATGTAATTGTTAATTTTTATTCAATATATTTGTGAAACTTAAAGCCAAGTGTTTTTATTTTAAATATCAATATTAATTATTTCCTATCACACTGCTGTGTACTGCAAGGAAGGACTGTTTTTTTTCGATTTGATGATGAAAATAAGTATCTTTAGAATTAGTTGATTCATTCAAGTTACAAAATATTGTTTCTTTAGGATAAATAATTTTTGGATAATTTTTATGAGAATTTACTGAATAAAACTCATAACTTGTATAGAAATGAGAATTAGGCCAAGCTACAAAGATTTTTTCATGTAAAAAGTGTTAGAAGAAAACCAGCTCCGCCACTGTGTGTAAAATAGTTTCACATGATGTAGTGATATGTTTTTCACTCGACTTTATTATTTATGTCTTTGTTATTAACAATTTTATGCAAAAAATCGTTTTTTTTAGTTTTTTGCTTATAAAATTAAAACTATCAGAGTAATCGTGATGATGTCAATAGACTTATTGTAGAAAATAAAAGGACGAAAAAAATTAGAGGTCGGACGACTCGATCAGACCCTTAGTCGAAGGGAAAATTGGAAAAACCCGTCCAAAATGCAGTTTTTTAAGAAGTTCATAACTCGGTTGAAGAGTGGGGGTTGAGCAGCAGGCAAGGAGAAGTATGACATTCGAAAGCGTCGGCATTTTGAACGTGACAGTAGTTTCTAAACGTTGTCAGATAATAATTGTAAACCCCCACTCTTCAACTACTTTCACGCGCTCGGCCGTTTTTTGTCATGTTCAGCTTTATTTTTAACATATTTCTCAGCGTTTTTATGAAAAACCATGATGAACGTTTTGAACTATGAGAATCCTACTTTCAAAATCTTTTTAGTAAATTGAAATCGGACCATACCTGTCGCATTCAGGTCTGCTGGAAAATTGCATAGTAACATAATCAAATGGCCACAGATCAAAAACTATGCATCGGACAGTTCCTGATCTTCGCACAAATGAAGTTCATATCAATAGCTAATACTGACCGGAGGATCTACGCTACAGCTCAAAAAATAACCGAGTTATGAACTTTTGAAAAAACTGCATTTTGCACGGTTTTTTCCAATTTTCCCTTAGGCTAAGGGTCTGATCGAGTCCTCCACCTCTCATTTTTTTCGTCTTTTCACTTTCTACAATTAGTCTATTGACACCATCACGATTACTCTGATAGTTTCAATTTTATAAGCAAAAAACTAAAAAAAACGCGATTTTTTGCATAAAATTGTTAATAACAAAGATATAAATAATAAAGTCGAGTGAAAAACATATCACTATATCATGTGGAACTATTTGACAAACAATGGCGCAGCTGGTTTTCTTCTAACACTTTTTGCACAAAATGCTCACTCTAAATCTCCGTAGCTTGGCCTAAATATAGAGAACTGGTTTCAGACAAAATTTATCTTGAATATATGGGAATAGAATGAAATTAATAATATTGTGAAGAAGATAGAAAGTGCAGGTCTACCTTAGGTGAGTTGTCGGGATTTACCAAATATTCTCAATAATTGCAATGACGGTAAGTCAAGTATGCTACCAGATAATAATGTGTGAATTTCTAAAATTTTCAGTTAATTTATATTCAAAGACAGATAAGAAAACGCGTGAGCAGCAGAGCTCAGCAACAGGTCTTATTGTTCACGCGAAGTGCATCACGTCGAGATGCGATTCGAACGGAATATATTATGGTTTGGAAAATCACGCTTTATTAGCCTACTGAATTGAAAATTAGACAATCAATTATTTTATTTTGAAAGTGAAAATTCGTGCATTGTGTACTGAAGAACTATGCTTTAATAGCAAATCGGCATAGAAATTAGAAATTACGATATTTTATTTTAAAAAAATTTTAATTCGCGAAGGAGGTATAGATGCGATTCGAACGAAAAACGTTTTGCGAAGTGCAGAGCGATCCAGGAAAACAATTAAAACTCAGAACAGACATATTTCAACAACACAATCTGCAGAATCTGTGGAAAAATTTCAAAAACCTCGACAGGAACAGGAATGTGATTCCTGTTACATTGGCTACACTAAACAATATTTACATAAAAGATTATATGAACATTAATAGTCAATACAAACTATTAAAGAATCTACAGCTCTTGCAAAACAGGCAATCGAGCAATTACATTCTGTTGACTTTGAAAACACAAAAATCATAAAAAGGGAAAAGAACCAGCTAAAGAGGAATGTGTTAGAGATGATTACATTTCGAAAATTTCGGATGAATTTACCATATCATTAATCAAAACCACAGAGGCCATGTAACACAGAAGAGAAGAAGATAAATTTTTATATATGTGATTATATTTGAAGGTTGTATTAAATATTATTTGAATACGACATAAGTCGAAACGTGTAATTATATTAATTTGTGATATTTAGAATTGAAAATTTTAATAAAATTGACTGTAATTTTGACCTTTACTTAGTAAAACTATACAACTACTATATATATATATATATATATATATATATATATATATATATATATATATATATATATATATATATATATATATATATATATTGAAAGCCACAAATGTCGTGGCGAAACGTCAACTTTTTAATAAAATCGAGTTTTTTAAGATTCAACAAGACGGTTATTGCTAATAATTATCAGAAGATTATATATATATATATATATATATATATATGCAACTGACTGTTGAATTTCGTTACTCTGCAATAATCTATTATCTTCAGGGAATGTATTTGTAGAATTCTGGACTTCTATTGTCTATAAAAATATATCTTAAACAAAAAATAAAAGAAAGGAAAAGAAAATTTGATTATTGAATGGCAAGAAAAGAAAATAGCTGAAAAATTAAATTCAATGTAGTAGGATTGAATGCAAGTATCTGAAGAAAGGAACGAAATGAGATTAGTAAATAATAAGTTGGAAAATGGTGAAAAAATAAAATTATACAATTAATATACACTATGGTGTATATTGATTGTATAATTTTATTTTTTCACCATTTTCCAACTTATTATTTACTGATCTCATTTCATTTCTTTTTTCAGATACTTCCATTCAATCCTACTAATTCATTGAATTTAGTTTTTCAGCTATTTTCTATTCTTGCCATTTACTAATCAAATTTTCTTTTCCTTTCTTTCAGTTTTTGTTTCAGATATATTTTTATAGACAATGGAAGTCCAGAATTCTACAAATACAGAAGAAACATTGTCGAAACAATTCAAACTAACATCTTCAGGGAAAATACGACAAAAAGTATTCTCAAATTCAATGTTCAAGAAATTAGATATACAACAACGCAGCTTCGATATTTGTTTATAAATTAAAATGCAGCAAGGGTTCGTCTGAATATAGAACAGACAGATATATTTCCTAAACTTCTCCTTGTATAGTAAGGCTCGTTTCTCGTAAGGCATAATACACTTCAGTAAATACGAAGATAAATCGCACCATCAACGCAAACACAACTTTGAGCTTTAGCTGGAGACTAAACAATACAGCCCTGAACAAATAAAGCTTATTGCGGACTAATATTATTACGGACGCAGTGAAGATAAATAAACAAATAAACGCATTTCTAAATGCACATAAAATTTTGCTGGAGAGAACATGGAATGATTATCATCTTATGTTCCTAGCGCGTATTCTCAACTTCACCTGATCAAACCTAACAATCAGACATGTCTCTTTATAACACAATACTGAATTTATTTCAACATATCGTGGTTTCTATACACGATTGTTTAAAATTTGCATTCATATTGACTCTATTTCTATACTTTTTCATTAAATATATTTATTGTTGATAAATTCACTAAAATGCCAATAATATATTGATAAAATTTATTCATTTTATTCAAATGACTTCCTAAATGAAATATTCGTAAATAAGTTGCCACTTTATTGAACATTTATTTCTTCAACATAATTTAGTTAGCTAAAACACTTGATTTGAATCAGCAGATTAAAAAATTCATTGGAATGTATGAATCATACAAAAAATACTGGTTTTCGTACGGTTGCTAGTAAAAATATCCCATTTTGCATGATTTATTTGGTTCCTTCGTTTCTTTGACTTCCTCAATAATATCTATTTTCCAAATAATCATATGTATAGGTAAGTATATATAAATATGAATAAATAAATAAATGAATATATATATATACAAGGGCGCACCCAGGATTGGCCCCATGGTTCCCCCCTGGGTGCGCCACTGATATATATATATATATATATATATATATATAAATATATATATATATATATATATATATTTATATATATATATATATATATTATATATATTTATAAATAAATATATTTATATTTATATATTTATTATTATATATATATATATATATATATATTTATATTATATAATTGATAAGATATAATTATATATATAAATTTATATATATATAAATATAAATATATATACATATAAAATATATATATATATATATATATTTATTTTATATGTATATATATATATAAAACATCAAAATTATCGGTCTAGCCTGCATATGTCGAAGCAGACATTGACACGTGTTTCGAACTCTTTGGTCCTCATCAGAACGGCGTAGCCAAGTATGCGATGGAAAACCTGGAAATGAAAACAGCTGCAACAAGCAGAATCCCTTGCTTCGGAAGACGATCACACATTTGTGGTACATTGTTCGAACTCTCCGGTTTGGGAGATTTTGTCAAACTCTGACCACAGAGGCGATTAATGCCAGGTTTTCCATCGCATACTTGGCTAAGCCGTTCTGATGAGGACCAAAGAGTCCTAAACACGTGTCAACTGCTGCTTCTACATATGCCGGATAGAACGATAATTTTGCTTGTTTTATTTACTATTTCCCCGCCATAAACTTCTTCTTTTCAGCTTATTTCCACGGTCCGGGATCTCACGGATGGCATTAATCGCCTCCGTGGACCAAATCTCCCAAACCGGAGAGTTCGAACAATGTACGACAAATGTGTGATTGTCTTCCGAAGCAAGAGATTCTTCTTGTTGTTGCTGTTTTCATTATCAGGTTCTCCATCACATACTTGGCTACGCCGTTCTGATTAGTACCAAAAGTCCGAAACACGTGTCAACAGCTGCTTCGACATATGCGGGCTAGACCGATAATTTTGCTTGTTTTATTTACTATTTCCCAACGATAAATTTCATTTTTGTAGCTTATTTTCACGGTCCGGGATCTCACGGATGGCATTAATCGCCTCCGTGGTCAGAATTTGACCAAATCTCCCAAATCGAAGAGTTCGAATAATGTACCACAAATGTGTGATTGTCTTCCGAATCAAGGGATTCTGCTTGTTATTGCTATTTTCATTTCCAGGTCTTCCATCGCATACTTGCCTACGCCGTTCTGATGAGGACCAGAGAGTCCGAAACACGTGTCAGATTCCCATTTCCAACACAATTAATTTTGAAAGAATGTATAATTAAAAATTCTAGAAGAAACGTTGAATCCTTTAAAACTTAAAGGTATAGCTTTAACGAAATTCCCAGAAAAGTATTACTTAATCGTAGATAGTCAGGATTTTAGAGGAAACAAACTATATTAAAAGAAAGTTTTTCAATTAATAGTTCTGGCCTAACTGAAAAACTGAAACTTTATATTGATCTCTTTTTCTTCGAGGACACTCTACTTTTTTTGCATTCATTGCCGACAGCAATTCTAGAATCTGCACCTCGACGACAATATTCCAACGATCAATTCGGGGAACAATTATTATGTCACGAGCGGGCCCCGAATTGACAAGATATTATTGGAAAAGTTCAGGGATCGGGTTGAAAAAGTTCCAACGTAAATAAAAAGTTTCCGATTGATTTAATTGAAAAGCTGGAAGTTAGGGAGCACTGCGATATATCCTGCTCATCTAGTAGGGGGCTGATAATATCCCTCATAACACCTTCATATTACATGCGAAAACACTTTTCACGTTATGATAGAAGGAAAATAAATAACAGAGTAATTCATCATTAATTAATTCGTTTAATTCTAGAACGGATACCTGCAATTAGTTACTCATATACACGAACAATAACAACTGTTAAATATTTCCTTCCGTTAGTATAATGTATTTATATATCTTTGAAATATAATTAATGAAATAGTTTGACTCAAATTTTTGTATACAGTGAGTTTCAAAAAGTTTGCACCATATGTAAAGCTTTTCTATAGGTAATTCATTTGTCAGAAAATTTTATTCTTGATAAAAATTGATGCCTTGCAGAAAACTTCGATTTGAGATGTCTAAATTGTGAATTTCTGAACGGCGTACAGGGGAGATCAAAAAATGGAAATTTGGATCAAGAGTAAACTACTTATTAAAACAATGTTTAAAAATAACAATTTATATATTTATTATAAAAAATAACGCATGACGCACGTTTCGGTAGAATTTCACCTGCTTCAGATGCTAATGGCAAAATGTTTATTAATTTACACCAAGTATCGGCCCAATCAATCCAAAAAGTAAACTACTTTTATTTTCGACATTATTGAAAAAGTTCATTTAGAAAAGATGTTTATATTTGAAAACATAATTCGGATTTCAAATCACGGCCACCAACGCAACAAAACAAAAAATAGTATATTGTTTTATTAGGAGTAAAAGTGATGCTTTTTGTGGCTCAACTAAAATTGGCAATTTTAGGTGAGCCACAAAAAGTGCTTTTTTCCGAATAAAACATGCGATTTTTTCCGCAAACAGTGTTCAAATGATAGAATTAAGATAATATTTTTAAAAAGGATTAGATGTGAAGAAACGTAAAACTAAATTGCTTTGCTTACTGGTTTTGTAGATGTCAAGGCAACACAAATTTGATAATTCAACAAAATGATTGTCAGAATCATTTAAAATCACTTATTTACGCATTATAGGATTGTGCATTTTTGGTAATTACCCGAGTATTAAGATATTACTTGTTGTATTAAAATATATAAAATTTTTGTTACGGATTACTTTATGTTGGATTCGGAACCCAACTGTACGCCGCCCTACGTTCTTGATATTGCCGTGAGAGTACAAAAAAGTGTACTTTTTTGTACGCTCACGGCCGGACAAAAAAGTAAAAACAAAAGGACGTCTGTGAAATCAAACTTCAACATTGAGAACTGGGGTTAAAAGAGTCGTCATTTTTTTGACGTTTGCGGAAAAAATAATTTTTTCATGGTTTCATCCAAACAAAGAGTATAAGGATGTCATGTACACCTTATAGGCACCTCCCTCATGGTAAAATAATTAATTTAATATATTATTTCTTGTCATCAAATTATACTAATAGTTACTATGGACATAAATACCGAGTGAAAAATCAAATTTGCACCAAAAAACTTGTCAAAATTTAAACCATTAAACCATTTTCAACAAACATTCATATACTTTTTCGAATAATAAATTGAACTAAATTTAACATTGAAATTTTACTATAGTAATATAAGGGAGTCGCCTGAGGTGTATATGAGATACTAGTAGTTTGAAAAATGAAAAAATGGATTGTTTTTGTTTTATTACGTAGGTGGACGTGATTTCAAATTTAAATATTGTTTTCAAATCTGAACAACTTCTCAAAATAAGATTTTTTAATGATGTCGAAAGTAAGAGTAGCTTACTCGTAATCGAAATTTCTATTTTTAATGCACTAATTTTTATCAAGAATAACATTTTTCTGACAAATGGATAATGAAAAAGTTTCCCCTTTGGTGCAAACTTTTTGAAACTCACTGTATATGTTTTAATTCTACCCTGTACACCGTTCAGAAGTTTAAAATTTTGACATTTCAAATCGAAATTTATTACAATGCACCAATTTTTATCAAGAATAAACTTCCATCAGACCCATTGGTGGTGGGTGCATGGTGCTGAAAAAATCCGGTTTCTTTTACTCATAAACGCACTTCAAATTGAGTTAAAGGGCTTTTATGATTTTCAATTTTTTCTGCTTTTTAATTTCCTAGGTTGTGAGGATTTGCGCATGTCCACAGCCCCACCATATTGATTTAGAAGGTTGTAATTCATTCCAAGGATTGAGTTAACATTTGGGAGGTGCACTGTTGTGATTTCAACTATTTTCTCTAACCGCCGCCATTTTAACTCGTGTTTTTCGAAAATGTGTACACAAGTACGGTTGATGTTAGGAAGGTGCTATTTTAATTTGGGGAATTCTAATATTTTCATCACCGCCGAAATTTTTATATAAAAATTTCATGCCTTTTTGCAGGTACTCCTGCTTTGTGTATCTCTCAAGTTCCTTCAAATTAACTCAAGTTTTTTAGTATTTGTATGTAAAAAAGAACAAAAATGAGTGGCAAATACGATCTCTGTGACGGAACTCTCTGCTGCTCCCGCGTTTTTT
This sequence comes from Cynegetis impunctata, assembly GCA_030704885.1. Classification (NCBI taxonomy): domain Eukaryota; kingdom Metazoa; phylum Arthropoda; class Insecta; order Coleoptera; family Coccinellidae; genus Cynegetis; species Cynegetis impunctata. The sequence goes on from JARQZK010005073.1 coordinate 717,342, forward strand.
TGCCAAGACCACATTTTTCAAAAAAGTGAAAGCATGATACTACTTATTGCTCAATCATCTTGACTCTCAGGAAAAAAAATTTTTTTTGGGTGTCTTTCAAAAATTTGTTTTTTTTATTCTAATTTATAAATTTTTTATCGAATGTGAATAATGGTCCTATGAATGGATTATATTTATAGTTGAAATATCAAGTAGGTATTGCTTGTATGTAGAAACTTATGCATATATATATATATATATATATATATATATATATATATATATATATATATATATATATATATATATATATATATATAAAACTGGATGTAGTGGACCAACAAGATTCTCACGTGTGTGAAAGTCCTAATTTCAAGAGGATAATAGTTTGGTTAAATTCATTGTGCGCCCGATGAGATAGAGTGGCTTCCATACTAATAACTCAGTTGTAGTCAATGATTGATGGTACATGCCGGCATCTAATCTTCATGAACAATGAGCAGGATGGTTCAGACATATTTGCTCCTTAATTGGTACAACTGAGTATTATTTCTAAGCGAGCTATATTCCACTAATGTTTACATGCAATAACTTCTCGGATCATTCGATATTTGAAAACCAGGGTGAGTTGTAGGTATTTCTTATGTCTTATTCGTATCATAACTGGTCACCAATGTTTTTTAAGGATTTATCACTATTTGGTAAAAGCTTTCTCTTCGTAAAACTTTTTGCAAAATCCAATTTTCTTATTTGGTAACCCTATGCCCTCATTTTGTACGGAATTTCTTGATTAGTTTCATATGGATATAGGGATTTCTAAATGCTGTCAATGAATCGAGGATTTTATTTTACTTTATAGAGGGGCTGATGGCGCAAGCAAATTTTCGATAACATGGAGAGCATATTATATACTATTTATATCAGATGAATTTCCGACATCTCTTTCAATAAAAACATTGGAAAATTTGAATACGAATAACTTATGAATAATTCATGATAGTTTCGATATCCTAACAACAAATCAGTTATGATAATATTAATGTTTTTCTATGATGCACGCTCAGACATGAATATTTTATGATTGAATTGATGAAAAACTATTAAACAGAGATATGAAATAAAATTACTTGTTCTAAGAACGTTTGCACTAAATCTTAGGTACCTACCTACTACCGCGTGATGCATATTTCCCAATTACCAGCGCTTCTTCGGACACTGAAGAAGTTCTGGTAGGGGCGAAACATGCGTCACAATAAAATATATTTTGAGTAAATCTGATAAGAATATTGAGTAGTAATAATTCTCTCCCAGAATACACAACCGTTGATATTCGGATTGAGTAACAATAAAGACTCAATTATTCCAAAAAAATTTTTTCTAGTAAGCGCGAAAATATTTTTATTCTTCAGCAAAGACAGACGAAAAAAAAGGATGAATAAAATTTATAATAATATTGTTAATTTCATCCCAGCATTTGTTATTTTATTCAAATGTGTTGAACAATGTATTTTAACTTTGAGATTTCTGGACTATTAGTGTCTATAAAATGTTGTATTGAAAATTTTAATAAGTAAGATGAAGAAGGAATATGTACTATACATATTCTATTTTATTATTCTTTATTTTACTTTTACTAGTCTCATTTTATTAATTTTTCAGATACTTGTAATTTTATTTATCTAGTAATCATCAATCAAAGACTAACATTTAATCAGAGATTTTATAATCAATATCTAATTTTGATAAAAATTTGAGACGTTCTTCGAATATAATATTTTCAAATAATCCGAAACTTTATTATATTTCTTAGCAACCATTTTTTTTATTAATGATTAGATTTAAATATAGTTTTAACTTCTTCTATATTAAGTTAATTCATATGAAAATATATAATTTTTCTCCTGAATGTTCGTGACGACACTTCAGCGTTATAATAAATTGTATTCATCACTTTCTAACGCCTGCAATTGCTGAATGAATCGCAGAAAAAAATTTATATTCTCATATGGATTATTTGAAAAATATTTCAGCGAAACTCATCAGATTTGATCTAATATTCTCGCAGATATAATGAAACTTTTTATTCCTTTTTGAGTATTTCAGCGTTAATAAGTATAAAACATGCATAGTTATTACTTTGAAAGTTGAATAAGAGATTAATGATTATATTCAAGCTTACAATCAACATCTCTGAGCAAAACAACAGAACGAAATGGGATTTACATCGTCTATTCCGATTAATTTCAAGCAGATGTTATCTACAGATGGGCAGTTTATAAATTTTCCGCTCGGCCATTTCCAATCTCGCTTATGACAACAACAAACTGGAAAGGTCTAGTAATTGCAGATTTAAATCGATTCGGAACGGTCACTTTGTCGTTGTTATTGAGCAAGTAAACAACCCAAAACGGCGTTAAATAAATTTGTCGAAATTTATGAGCATTTAGTGATCGCAAATTCGCAATTGGGCACAAATAATAGGGAAGTAGGAATAACTCACCCACGGTAATATAAAATTACAAAGGGTGTTGACGATTATATATAAAAGAAATGCAGAAAGCTAAAATTTTTATATAATGTGTGTTAACCTTTAATTAATTTCGTAGAAATACTCCGTCACCTACGCCATTTTATGTAATCATTGTATACTTTTATAAGGCCAATGTTAAACATTTAAAAAACTATGGTCGAATTTTTACTCGTGGTCCACCACTAATGTTACTTGAGACAAATCGAAATTTTTGAAAATGTTACTTAATTAAATATTAAGAATAGTATACGATCAATATTCACGTTTAATGATGAATCGATTGTGTATTATCACTTAATTTTCATATATTTTTTTATTCTATAAAACATAAGAAAGAAAATATTCACAAAATATATTGAAATTTTTTTCAATTCTCTGCTTTTGCTATTTTTAAATTTATATTCAAGCCAATTTGAAAGGCCAAGCATATGTTCAATAACGACAGTTGAAATAGATGTATGTGTGCTATCGGAGTTGGCTACCCTAAAGTTTACAGGGGGAGAGTTGCCTAGAACTTTGTGGGAAGAGTCGCCAAAGAAACCTTCTGTCCGTAGATGATCTAAACGAATATTCCCTAATTTTATAAAAGATGCAGAAGCTAAATATCTTTATTCCTATTATATTTTCATTGATTCTGCATCTCTTATAATATGTAGAGAATATTTATAGCGAACATCTAAGGATATAGGGTTGCTTTAGCGACTCTTCCCACAAAATTTCAGGCAACTCTCCCCCTGTAAACTATAGGGTGGCCTCCTCCGGTGGCACACACACATCTTTTTCAACTGGCGTTATTGAACATATGCTTGGCCTTTCAAATAGCCTCCACTAATCCTATGTAATTTAGTAGTTATTTTTGATAGGAATGGGGAAAATATCATGTGAGCATATTAGGTAGGGTGGACTATCTATCAGAGGATCTATTCTCTGTCGAAATTATTAGTGAAACATTGAGCTCGAACTAAACCTAGATTATAAGAACGAAGCGGAAATACGAAATTAACTAGAATTTATTAGAATAAATGTGCAGCTCATATTGTCTTTTTATTTTTTTTATTCAACTAGTAAATATGGACATTTTAAAACAATGGTTAAAAATAACAATTTACACATTTATTATAAGAAATAACGCATGACGCACGTTTCGGTGGAACTTCAACTTCTTCAGATGCTAATGGCAAACTAACTATGATTCTCTGTTATATCGAAAACAAGAAATGACAAATTATGTAGAAGGGGTAAATACTATATATATATATATATATATATATATATATATATATATATATATATATATATATATATATATATATATATATATATATATATATATATATATATTCAATTGCCACTTAATTCTAAATTTATGTCCTGGGATTTTGTTAATCTTTTTCCAAGTATACCACCCAAGGTTCCTTTAACCCTAATAGAAAAGTTACTTAATAGCAATCTTGTTAATCCTTTCATAAAATCAGATATATTGTCACTTTTGGAATTATGACTGGAACAGAATTATTTTAGTTTCAATGATAAGATTTACAGTAGTACTGAAGGCTTAATTATGGGAAACCCGCTGATCCCTTTGTTGGCTGAAGTATTCATGGATAATTTGGAACAGTTAATTCATAATCATCCTGTTAGTCGACAATTCGTTTATTGGTTTAGATATGTGGATGATATTATTTGTTGTTTCACTGGTACTCTTAGACAACTAGACTGCTTTCAAACATTCATTAATATTTTACACCCTAATATTCACTTTAGAGATGGAAAACGATAACTCGATTAACTATTTGGATTTGAAAATAACAAAAGTAAATAACAAACATAATTTTTCAATTTTTCGCAAACCATCGCACACTGATAGCGTCATACATAGTACTTTCCTACACCCATTCCAACACAAAATGGCAGCTTTCAATAGTATGGTACATCGTTTAGTAAATATTCCACTTTCAAATGCCAATTTTAACATCGAGAAAAATATAATTAAACAAAATGCCGTAAATAATAATTATGATCCCAATATTATAGACAATATGATAGATAAAAAGTTTTTCAAAAATGCGATTAACCAGGTGTACCCCCTTACTAAAAATAATATCAAATACAACAGCCTCACTTTCTTCGGAAATTCAAGTAAAAAACTTAAATCTCTCTTATCTAAGCACAACATTAACATTGCTTATCGTACCGGTAATAATTTAGGAGATCATATAAAAATTAATAAATCCAAAGTTCATAAAGATAATAAACCAGGAGTTTATAAAATTAATTGTGGCGATTGTGATAAGTTTTACATTGGTAGAACTTTCAGAAATTTTCAAACTAGAATTTCAGAACACAAACGTAGCTTTGTTAATCAGAAGTCGGATTCACATTATGCAAACCATTTAATCCAAGAAAATCACACATTCAATTTCGATTTTAAAATATTAAATACTGAAAGTAAAGGAATTAAACTTAATTTTTTAGCATCATTACAGATAAATAAATACAAGCATTCCGGTCTCCTATTGAATAGCCAAATCGATCATACTTCAAGTCCCCTTCATAATCTTCACAACATTACCGAACTACCTGACTAGCAGTTCAGAATTGGTTTTTCCTTTTCTAATAATTATTTGTAACCATCTTTGTATTTACCCCTTCTACATAATTTGTCATTTCTTGTTTTCGATATAACAGAGAATCATAGTTAGTTTGCCATTAGCATCTGAAGAAGGTGAAGTTCCACCGAAACGTGCGTCCTGCGTTATTTCTTATAATAAATGTGTAAATTGTTATTTTTAACCATTGTTTTAATATGTTTATTAATTTACACCAGGTATCGGCCCAATAAATCCAAAATATGGACATATTTAATTCAATAATATTATTCACAAAAATTTATGTTATATGTGATCCGTAACCTCCAATACCGTTTCACCGATCATCCCCAAACCTGGCACATCTAACTGTTTGTTGTGGGCGTGGGGTTTGTATGTGAAAGAATCATCCGATTTGTTTTTGAATTATATTTTGAAATATTACGCTTGAATAGCAAACCGAATTGAAATGTATAAGATAATTTATTTAAAAAAAAATCTCGAATTGCATTGTGGTCGAGGAAAAAAGTTGAAACCAACGAAGAATCTTAATTCACCACAAACTCAATGTACCTACGTACTGAACTTCAACCCTCCAATCAATCTGCAGAAGCTGTGGAGTGCGGCAATTTTTCACGAACCACGAAAAAACACAACAAATATCTACGTTAAAATGGAGACAGTTAGAATAATTTAACCAAATTTTAATAGTTTCGATCTGCCTCGGAAACCACTTCAGATACCAATTTTCGGCTCATTTGGTGTGATGATGCGAACTGCGGGAGAAGTCAGTATGTACCGGGAAGGATATTTATATGAAAATTAGAAATATCTACGTGAAAATGGCATCGGTAGCAGAAATTTACCCTAATTCTCTTTCGTTCTGCTCATTTGACTCGATGGGACCCGTTGGAGATGCCAATATCTACCTATATATATATATATATATATATATATATATATATATCTATATGTATATATATATATATATATATATAAAGAATATATATATATATATATATATATATATATATATATATATATATATATATATATATATATATATATATATATATATATATATATATATATATATATATATATATATATATATATATATATATATATATATATATATATATATATATATATATATATATATATATATATATATATATATAGTTATGTAGTCAAAGTACAGCTCATCCATTTTAATGACGTCAATAGTAACCTTGTATTGATCCATCGCTGCTTGCCTATATAAGCCCTCACTAACATAGAACCGTAAGATAAATTAAGTAACTTCCATCTTGTAAACTTCATATTGAATAAATTGTTTTTTTTTAAAAGTAATTCTTAGTGTTGAAAACCAAAATTGGCGACGAGGATGGGATTGTTGCATTAAACCCTTCCGAATAAAATAAGTTCAACAAACAAGATAAATCTTCCGAATCTTGTAAGAAGATTAATCAATGCGTTAACTTAAAAAGTAAGAAGAAAAGTTTAAGTGAATTTTAATTCTTGAGCACAATCCGAACTACAACACAAGCTCAGTTTTATCTCATAGTGATTGCGAATTTGGTAGTACCAGTCCCGAGTTCTACTGACCAGACAAGAATTCAAACAGGGTGCAAAGCAAGGGTAGCGCCGACGACTCCACCTTGGAAGAAACAATCAATGTAAGTTGCAAGTGTTAATTATCTTCCTGTTTTTCCTACGGTTTCCAGACCCAAAACCTAGACTCCCTATAGCTTACCGTTATAGCAGGTCATTTTATATTAAGTCAAGGGTTAAAAATATAATAAATATTTTCCCAACGAAATTTTTCATAAAATTGAAAATTTTTCAATATTGATTCCCTAATAGAATCAATCGAAAATTTGAATTTAGATTCTCAACGACGAACTAAATCAAATAAAATAATTAATATGGCAGAGAACCATAATTTAATGTTAGCTCGTGAATTTGGAGCATTGTTACCGAAATTTTCCGGTATACAAGCCGAGTTAAATTCATTTTTAAGTGCTTGCGAAGAATATATCGCACAATTCTCAGCGACGGAAGCAATCGTAAAGACGTATTGCGTTGCTGTGATTAAAAGCAAATTAATAGATAAAGCGAACGCGGAATATCGTTCCTCTAACGTACCAAATACATGGCACGCGTTTAGACATTTTTTATTGCAGAAATTTGGTGATCATGCGAATTTAGATGTATTAAAGAATAAATTACAATTTTTACGCAGAAAACCAAATCAAGATATTTTAGATTTCATTGAAGAAATCAAAACTCATAAAATTAGAATTAATTACAGAATAGATGCGGAACCTACATTAGATGCTGCATTAAAATTATTACACAAACAATTGGTCTCGGACTTAGCCAAAAATGTTTTAATTAGTAATGTTGCAATAGAATTGCAAACCTCTTTACTGACGTCACCGAATATAACATTCGATTTAGCTATTACAATGGTCGAAAATTATATTTCTCAAAAATCCCAGTTAGATTTAATGCGAACTTGGAAGCATACGAGCGATAGCCAACAAGATATATTTCCTTCTCGACCAATTAACATACAACCTAAAATAATTACGCAAAGACAATTTCCCACTAACAGACAAGTTTTCGGAAATAATAGGTCAGAAATATCAAAAACAAATGTGTTTAAACCTAATAGTAATTATATACCAAAATATAGACCATCCCCTATGTCTACGACAACGGCTAACCCGATAGCACAACAAAGGCAAGTGCAAAATAATAATCAAATACCCAACAGAGCGCCATATAATAGAAATCCGCAGGGATATAATCATTTCCAAAATACAAGACAGATAACTCCTAATTACCTATATATCGGAGGAAATTACTAATTTCGATATGGAGGATAATGCTGAAAATCAATTCGAAGAAAATACTGATTTCAATCACGAAAATAATTCAGATGTTATTGAAGAAATTGAGGAAGTAGATCATGAAAATTTTCAGATAACTGCCTCAGAAATTCCATCGACTTAAATTCACTGAATAATAAACTTAGAAAAAATCATTTACCATATATTGAAATTGAATACCCAAAGTGTAAATTATTATTAGACAGTGGATGTACAGTATGTTTGATCGATCCCAAAATTGTATATAATATTATACCTCATTTGATTTATTCTGAAGATACAGATTTAATTACACCACATGGACATGATGTGAGTCACGAAAAAGTTTCGTTCCCTCTTGATTCTTTTGGATTAAATAAAGAGTATCCCTTTGTACTGTATAAATTTCATACACAATACGAAGGAATAGTTGGTTTTGAATTTCTACAACAAAATAATTTTAAAATTGACTTACAAAATAATTTATTAATTGGAGAAAAATGTAGAATTCCTATTCATTTCCAAAAAGTAATTCCAAGAAGACATTCTTATCCTGTAGATGTGAAACACCTACCAACAAAAATACAAAATTAACTAATTAAAATTTTCAATAATACAGAAAATGCTTTTCAGTTACCCGGACAACCACTTAATTTTACATCAAAAATTAAACATAATATTCGAACGAAAGATGAAATTCCCATTCATGCCAAAATTTATAGATATCCCGAGAAACATCGCGAAGAAATCCAAAATCAAATAAAGGATTTATTAGATAAAAATATTATTCGACCTAGCATTTCACCCTGGTCATTTCCAGTAGTCATGGTCAAGAAAAAACAAGACCAATCTGGTAAAGAAAAATGGCGTATGGCCATTGATTACAGACAATTAAATGAAAAAACTATCGATGATAAATACCCGATCCCCCAGAAAGATGCCATTTTAGATAAGCTAAAAGGAGCTAAATACTTTTCAGCTTTGGACTTAGCATCAGGTTTTCACCAAATTCAGTTAGATGAACAAAGTATAGAAAAATCTGCTTTTACTGTTGACAATGGGCACTATGAGTTCCTCAGGATGCCATTTGGGTTAAAATGCGCCCCAAATACGTTTCAACGTTTAATGAATAACATTTTGCAAAATTTTATAGGAAAAAATTGTTATGTCTACATGGACGATATAATAATATTCTCAAAATCTATAGAATCCCATTTAGCGGATATACATAATATTTTAGAGACACTACAAAAAGAGAATCTGAAAATACTAGATAAATCTAGTTTTTTCAAATCAGAAATAGAATTTCTAGGACATGTTATTACTCCAGAAGGTGTCAAACCTAACCCAAAAAAGATCGAAATAATCGAAAAATTCCCATTACCACAAACTTACAAGGAAATAAAATCTTATTTAGGAATGTTAAGTTATTATCGTAAGTTCATTCCAAATTTTGCTAAAGTCACAAAACCTATGACAAAATATCTTAAGAAAGATGCCAAAATAGATACCACGGATTTAGAGTATAAAGAAGCATTTTTAACTTCGAAAAATTTATTGATAAATCACCCAATATTAATTTATCCTGATTTCTCCAAAACCTTCAATTTAACTACGGATGCGTCAAATTACGCTATTGGAGCAATTTTATCACAAGGTACTGTGCCTAGCTCAGATTTACCTATAGCTTACGCAAGTAAAACATTAACAGATCCCGAAACAAAATATTCAACAATTGAGAAAGAATTACTAGCTATAGTATGGGCAACAAAACACTTCACTATATATATATATATATATATATATATATATATATATATATATATATATATATATATATATATATATAGTATAAGGTTAGTTGACTGACTAATTTAGATACCAATATTAATATTTGGGATTGCAGTCTGAGTGAAATAAGTGTACACTTTATTCCTCTATCTCAAGCTTTCTGGATTTATTAATCCCTTCTTCAGGAGATGCTACAAAAAATGAGTTGGTGAAACAAAAATGTTTCGGCTTACAAAGGAGTTACTCACGAATTTGTGGTTACATTTAAAGATGTTAATTTAATCATTTTCATCAGTTCGCATTTACGGGTGTCACAGTCCGAAGGTAGATCAAAAGAATATTAATTATTAATTATATTTTATCTTCTATTCAAGAATTATTTGAAAACTGAAATTTTATTTTAATAAATTTGCGATGGCGGCGAACATAGACATAGATAGCTCTTGTCAGTAACTGTACGGTAGTGACATAGACATAATCTTCTTCCGGTCTAACCTCGGTCTGCGATCCCAAACGTCAACCTATTGGACAAAAACAATAACAATCGTAATAATGTGATATGTCATAATATATCCTTAATTTAGTTAACATAAACTATATCTAACCAAAAACGAAAAGAAAATTGAAGGATGAATTTAAATTTTGTCTGATTCATGATCAATAAGTTAAAAAGATATCATATAAATATAAATCATAAAATAAAATAAAAAACTAAAAAGGCAACACAGAGAATCCAAAATGAAGTAATGCAAAGCACTTTAACCCTGGTATTCAATTTTCTCCCCTTACAACTACCCCTTCCAATTCGTTGTTAGCAACATAGTTGTTATTTGCATTTGTTATAGGTATATGAGCAGGCCGATCAGTCGAATTATCAGTCAGGTGACTGTTTTTATTCAAATGTCTTTCATTTATTTGAGTTTTATCAATTTCTATTAATAGGGCATACACAGAACTCAAAGAGTCTATGTCCTTCATGGAATTTAATGCTTTTTCATCCTGGGCAATCCTAATCATCTCTAGAAGTGATCTTTTTCTTAGATTGATCTCAGTATCTAATACTTCTACCCCATTGTAGTCTGGTATGTGTCTCGCTTCAATAGAATGTCTGGTTAGGGCACAACTATCCTTTCTTAATTTGATGTTACTCTTATGCTCATATACCTATAACAAATGCAAATAACAACTATGTTGCTAACAACGAATTGGAAGGGGTAGTTGTAAGGGGAGAAAATTGAATACCAGGGTTAAAGTGCTTTGCATTACTTCATTTTGGATTCTCTGTGTTGCCTTTTTAGTTTTTTATTTTATTTTATGATTTATATTTATATGATATCTTTTTAACTTATTGATCATGAATCAGACAAAATTTAAATTCATCCTTCAATTTTCTTTTCGTTTTTGGTTAGATATAGTTTATGTTAACTAAATTAAGGATATATTATGACATATCACATTATTACGATTGTTATTGTTTTTGTCCAATAGGTTGACGTTTGGGATCGCAGACCGAGGTTAGACCGGAAGAAGATTATGTCTATGTCACTACCGTACAGTTACTGACAAGAGCTATCTATGTCTATGTTCGCCGCCATCGCAAATTTATTAAAATAAAATTTCAGCTTTCAAATAATTCTTGAATAGAAGATAAAATATAATTAATAATTAATATTCTTTCGATCTACCTTCGGACTGTGACACCCGTAAATGCGAACTGATGAAAATGATTAAATTAACATCTTTAAATGTAACCACAAATTCGTGAGTAACTCCTTTGTAAGCCGAAACATTTTTGTTTCACCAACTCATTTTTTGTAGCATCTCCTGAAGAAGGGATTAATAAATCCAGAAAGCTTGAGATAGAGGAATAAAGTGTACACTTATTTCACTCAGACTGCAATCCCAAATATTAATATTGGTATATATATATATATATATATATATATATATATATATATATATATATATATATATATATATATATATATATATATATATATATATATATATATAGCCGACTAATACGCTGGAGACCATGGGAAGGAAAGAGAGGAAGAGGAAGACCAATTAAGCGATGTTATGACGACATAAATCGAGTGGCAGGATTTGAATGGACGAGAACAGCACGAAACAGAGAGCACTGTAGGAGAGGTAGGGAGGCCTATACTCAATACTGGGCACAATAAAGGACATGATGATGATGATACGTAATATATATCAGACATTAAAATTCGGAAATCGTGGTCTAGGAGGTTAAAAACGGATTTAAAAAAACTACTCCCACGCCTTACTGCTTTACTCCGATACACTGTAATAGCAGGAGCGGATCCAGGCCCGACTGTTGTGGGGGAACTTTTATATATTCAAAAGCCAAAAGGTAAATCGAGTAGCTCCCAATCAAAACAATTAGTTGGGGCCCGGGCCATTTGGGGGGGGGGGCGTTCCCCAGTTCCCCCCACTGGATCCGCGCCTGTGTAATAGTATGTATTTTATGAGAAAATAAGACTAAAAATTGAGCCACAACCTAGCCGCTCAGCTTATTATTGGTAAAGTAAATGCTCTTTTTTGTATTATCGAGTATTCACTGTTATTTTCTTCTTAAAATATAGATAAGCAAATTTTCCATTTAAAATTTCAAAATTCCTTATATTGTTGCTTAGTCAATGCCAAGTTTTTAAACAAATTTCAAATGAACTCAGTGCCCGATTCAAATGAATTACTATCGAAATTTGACTTGACCAAACTCATTCAATATTTGAGCTTACAACCTGCATGAAATCGTCCAATTATGTTCGATTGTTAGCAAAATTTAATGGACTCCTAGTCGAGCAGGTACATGTGGGAACCTGCCGTGTCACTCCATTGGCGAGATCCCAAAACAACGCGATTCAGAAAACCAGCTAGACAATATGCAATCAACGCTGGAAATGTGATTGAATTTATAAATAATGCATCCAATTTTTAGTTATTCATGCGGTGAAAATGGCACCGTCAAATGCTATTGGGCGCATAAACAAGCCAATTTAAATAAATATGAAGTTATATCGCACGACAGTTTCGAATTTCGATTTTCCATTTTCTGCGCCATTTATTTTGGTACGATGAAAAATGATTTTGCATCTAGTTATTTTGCTATTTCCGCATAAATATCGCCTCAAGGTAAATGAAGTGGAATATCAATGCTAATACTCGGCTAATAACGCTAGTCTGCTTTGAACTAATAACGTATTTTCGAATTCATTGAAATTCGATTATGTGCAATACTTGTGGTGCTACACTTTCTGGGATAGGAGAGTCCTTCAAATGTTGAATTGCCAAGGCTGATACTTGATGTAAATTAATAAAACTATTAAAACAATGGTTGATAACAATGCCAAAAAAACAAAAATGCACAAGACGCACGTTTCGGTGAAACTTCGTCTTCTTAAGATGCAGAGTGAAAAATGATTATATTCTCGGATATTTCTTAACTACTGGTCAGGTAGTTCCATAATTTTGAAAAAATTTAAATTGAATGTTTGTAACTATTTATTTGTAATGATTTTAGGATTTTTTATTTAATTTCCTTACTTTCAGCATTCAATATTCCGAAATCAAAATTGAATGTGTGATTTTCTTGGATTATATGGTTTGCATAATATGAATCCGACTTCTTGTTAACAAGGCTACGTTTTTTTTCTGAAATTCTGGTCTGGAAGCTTCTGGAAGTTCTACCAATGTGAAACTTATCACGACCACCAAAATTAATTTTATGTTTGCATTGGTAGAACTTTCAGACCAGAAATTCAGACCACAAACGTAGGTTTATCAACCAAAATTTGGATTTATATTATGCGAACCATTTGATGCAAGAAAATGATACATTCAATTTTGACTTTCAAATATTAAATGCTGAATATAAGGAAATTGGACTAAATTTCCAAAAATCATTACACATTAATAAATACAAACATTCAGGTCTACTATTCAATAGCCAAATTGAACATGCCCCCTCCATAATCTTTCCAACATTAAGGAACGTTACTGAGTAGCAGTGTAAATTGAAATTACCACTCGTATTATTGGTGACCATCTACCATTTCTACCCCATTCGTTATTTATTTATTTCTTGTATTGTATATATCCGAGTAATATTATCATTTTGCACTCTTCATCTGAAGAAGATGAAGTTTTACCGAAACGTGCGTCATGCGTATATTGTATAATAAACTTGTGAATCGTTTTTATTAACCGTTATTAACCAATGTCTCAATGATTCCTCCAAATCTTTTCTCTGTGCCTTGGAATTTTTTCCCCATCTTGGACAATTTTCTTCTTCAGCCTTTAGACGTCCACTGCTGAACATGGGCCTTCTTCATCTTTTTCCAGGTAGAATTGTTTTGGGCGGTGTGCGTCCAGTTCTTCACAGCTAGCAGCTGTAGGTCATCCCGCCTGGAGTCTACCAACACTTCTTTTTGTCTTGTCTCTCTGGGTCTCCACTGCATTATTTTCTTGGTCCATTGCACGTCATCTCGGGCAACATGACATGCCCATCGCTACCTCAATCTTGGACAATATGTTTATTTTATGATGGAGTTTTTATTATCGTCAGATCGGGCAGTGTCTATAGATGGACAGAAATTGGTACGCTCAGTCGCAGGTTACTAGGTTCATCCCTTAGGTCCAAAAACCTAACTCCCTGTGAACTTTTGAGCCAACTCCTGTGCATTCTATCAGGACACAATAGAGCGACTTACAACTTGGAAATATAAGTTGCTCGTATGTTGGATTACAAATCCAACTTGCAAGTTATGACCACGTAAAATGGCGCCATCTTGGCGAAATGAGTATCGTGATTGAATGCCGAGAATGGTGAAACATTAGCGGATGTCATTCGGATTTTTCATGTTATACAGGCCCGTCGCGCAAGAGCAACTTTTGGTAGGCAACTATTTAGTTGCCGAAATAGAATGCATGGGTTTATATGGAACCCCGAGCACGGGCGATATTTTAGTTGAAGAAAATAAAGAATCAAGACATGTCCTATTCTGCAGAAGTTGACAAAACAGTTGCCTACAGTTGCCAAGAAATATACAATGCACTCATTTGAACCTGCCGCCGCACACGGGCGATTCTCTAGTTGCCGAGTCAGTTGGTTCTTGCTTGTCCTTGAAACGTTTCAGTCAATGTTGTTTCTTCAAATATTAATTCTGTAACTATGTCGTACGACATAGATATATTAATAAATGAGGTTCAAAAACGGCCAGCGTTATATTTGATTGTATACTCTCTCAATTCCTCAAACAGCAGATGAAATTGAGAAGTCTTAAATGAGATGAACCCAAGATCGCTCTCGAATTTGTTTTCCTTTCAGTGCGATAGCACACACATGCTATATCAACAAAATCCATGTCGAAGAGGGAGGTGCGGTCAACTATTCATTTTTCCATGTGCGGTGCTGATGTAACAATGGCAACTTTTTATCATGACAATTTTTAATCACCGGCAACTCAAGTTGCCCGTGCGCGGCGGACCTAACAGCAGATAAAAAAAAGGAACTTTGGTATATAAATAATAACTATTTCGACACTATTATTTTAATATGAGCTCACTTTTCTGAGTGGACCTATCAATGGTGTAAGTTTCATAGTCATATTATCAATGTGTTTTGTCCACTCTAGTTTCGTAACTATAGTTAGTGTCAGGTAATTGTATTTATTCAATTCTTTAATTTTTGTTCCTTTTATTGTTAAGTTGAGTGTTGTTCTTTTCATATTTTTCTGGTGAAATAAAAGAGCTGTTGTTTTATCAAGATTTTTAATTAATTCATTGCTTTGAAGCCATCTATGAAATTGAATCAGATCTTGGTTTATATTGCTCTGTAGAGTTTTTAAGTTTGGGTTCTCATAATATAGGGCTGTGTCATATGCGAACATGTAGTGTTGGGCTCTAACTCCTGATGATTTCAGGTCTTCTACATACAGGAGATAGAGTAGAGGGCCCATGACGGACCCCTGAGGAACTCCTTTATTTACATTTTCTTCGGAACTTTTTGTTTGGTCTATTTGTATATATTGCTTCCTTTGTTTTAGAAATATTTCGATGAATTTGTGAGTTTTTCCGGAAATGCCCATGAGTAAAAATTTTTGCAGTCGAATGTCATGGTCAAGGAGTTCAAACGCCTCTTTCGGGTCTACAAAGGTGATAATTACATAATTTCTTGAATCTAAGCTGTAGCTAATGTTTTGTATTAAATCTACAGCTGCGCCTAAGGTCGAACTGTTTTTTTGAAATCCATATTGGTGATTTAAAAATTTTAAGAAGGAGCATATTCTGTCTTTTAGGATTTTTTCAATGATTTCGGAAAATATTGATGTCAGAGCTATTGGCCTATAGTTGCCAGGATTTGTTTTATTCCCTTCTCTGTATACTCTTTTCCATCGATAATTATTTTGTCAATCGTATTTTTTCTTGATTCTTCATTATTAATCACCTCCTTAATACAATCCCAGATTTTTTTTGTATTGTTATTGGCATTTAGAAATTTTTCACTGTGATAGTTCTTTTCAGCATATCTTATCGGTATTATACCCAAGTTTGAATCCTTATAACTTGAGTTGATGATATATACTCATTTATCTATCTAACTTGTTGTACTTCAATTATATAAATTACGGCGTGAATACGTAGTTTTCTTTGCTATCTATTCATATAATGCTTTGATACAGTCTACAAGCATACCGAATATAAAGAAACCCATCGATATTTTCGATTTTCTACAATAAATTTATCAAACATCTATCCAGGCTGCCTATATTCACAGTCAACACCTGCCAAGATAACAAATATTCTACTTGATACCTGGCTATGTTGAGCCCTTGCTATTCATAGCAGAATGGTTCATCAGATATCACTGCATCAGTTGATGAAATGCAGTTGAATCTAGATAATTGTTATTGACGAACTTCTCGAGATAGTCCAACCGTAGACCATGTATATAGATTCCAGTTGAGTAACCGTAAAGATCTGCAGGTGCAACGCATTCTAGATACGCTCCAGTGAAACTGAACCCACTTCGTGTTACTAAACGGACAAAAGCACGTTCGTTTGATCTTCCCCTCAGAATTCTAATCAAGAAATCAACCGTGAACGATCGTAGGTCTGTTCAACAGACGGCCATAACGACATGCAAGATTTAATGTAATTAACTATTCGCACAAAAAGCGAATTGATTACTTGGTCGCAAATTAACAACAAGTTTATAAGGACTGAAGTCGATATTATTATTTCGGAAAAATAATTGAAAAAAACTTTCAGGGTTGGGCACAATTTGATCAAGAAAATTGAAATCATTGGTCTTTTTGAAATTAGTTATGAATTTTCAATAAATTTACAGTTTTCAAATGTTCACAAATAGTGATGGGCGAAGGAATATTTCCAATTTGGAATATTTTCAAAATGGGAATTTTCCCGGGAATATTCCTCCAGCGCTTGATAAATTTGAGTTACAGGGAATTTATTTTTTCTGTCAGTTTATTCACGTCGCTTTTGGACGACGTTATTGCCACTGTATATTTTGTCTTTTTCGGGCATAAGCCTGCAACAGCTTAGTTTTTAAATGTTTCAAATTATGTTAGATGTAAAACGCTGAAATTGTTGAATGTTTCGATATCAACAATAACATAACTGAATGCAAATTTTGTAAGTTTGTTCATAAAGTGTTTGAATGCTACTAAAATGCACAGGTACATTGAAAAATGTTTCAAATACCCTTCAGAAATAAGAAGCAATTTTTCGAAAGAAAAAAAAATTGACGAAGCCAAACGGCTTCTCGAAGTTCTGAGAATGACGATAACAAGTAGAATGTAAATTTATGGTTCATTTCTTGAGATGAGTTTAGATCAGAATCTTAATTAATTTTTCCTATTTCACATATTGTGGATATGTACCGTATGTGCGTATCAATGTGTCCGTGTCCATCAGTTATTTTAGGTTACATACACATATCATACCGTTAAACTTTTGAGGGGTTGGTTTAATTCTATTTGTTTTTTGTTTCCGAATTTAATGTTTATTGAATGATCTCTCTATCAAAATTAGTTATCTAAAACTAAGTAGATTTGTATTATTTATTTTATTTTGTATTTTATTTAGCTTTGGAATGAATAAAGCTGTTGACTCACAAAAAGATTTTTATTGCACTTTATACACATTACAACTGTACTCATATAAATAGGGTTTTTTGCATAAAAAAGAAGTTTCATCGAAAATTCCCTTTATGGTAACATTCTTGGGTATATTTCTAAGGAATATTGCTAAAAATAAATATCTGGAAATTAAGCATTACTATTTACAAACTAATTCAATGTATTTAATGAGAGTTGAAAAGGGAAGGAAACACACGTGTTTCATTCCTCCCTGAAGTATGTGTCAGGGAGGCGGGCAGCTTGAGTTTGGAATTAACTCCTTCAGCCAGATCAGAGGATAACACTTGTATGTACAAGTGCATTAAGGATAGTTGAGACGGGATATTTTTGGAACATATGAAGTGTGGGTAGGGTTCAGAGGATTAATACTGGCCCAGCATTCGCCTTATAAGTTTGCAAGCAGTGACTTACATTACCATGAGGAAACCTCTGAAAAAACTCATGGCAGAACAGTCGGCCCCGGGGTTTGAACCCGAGACCTCCCAAATACTAGCCAGCGTAGCTAAGTACTCGACTTAGCGTACGCTAGCTTGGTATAATGAGAGTTTAAAAATTATGCAATATATAGCCCAAATATCTGATTGAACTCTCTTTTGCTTCTAGCAAGAACATTTCAGTCGAGACTTGCTTCTTTACCGACCTGTAAGTTGTCGTTGCCCAATACGGCTCGCGTATTTCGTCAGTGTTTATTCAAGGAAATATTTTCTGTCGAAACTGAGATCTTGAAGATTCATTTATTTAGTGCAATATTATATTTCACAAATTTAGTCAGGATAAATGAAATTTTGTATTTTGCTCTTGCCCATCTGCTTCGCAGATTAGTTATTGCTATGTTTGTCTGTTCTGCTGTATCATAAACCTATTATTATTAATCATTACGTCCTATTATAACCGGCATCTAAAAAGATTTGTTCGAAATTAATCATGATTTCAATCTTAGAAAGTGATTCAAATCAATAGAACCCTGAAAATATTTTTATTTTATAGAAAAGAATTCTTTGGAGTAGACGACTGATGTAAAAGATTCAGCAATTTATAATCTCAAGAATCTTGTACAAATCAAGTTTTTCTGTGAAAATACCACAGGGCATATTAAACATATAAAGAAAGACCAAAGAATTAAAATATATTCGTTCATTAACGAGGTTCCCAGAGTGCTTATGTTTATTAATATGGGGACATTCTCAGTTAGTGGAAACTACTTTCTATCTGTAATACTTCAAAACAGTGATTAATGGTACTCTTTCTTGAATAAGGTGACTAGCATAGTTTCAAACTGGTTCATATTTCGTATAGCTCCTTTATTCTAGTTTGTCAATTTCTATAGCTTACAAATTATTTGTAAGAATCGTTACAGTTAACCTCATAAACTACAGTACATTTACTTTGAAATCTTGATTAAAGTTTACAATAAAATATTCTTTTTAACGAAGGTCTACTTAAATATGTAAACCTGTTGAAATTGGAAAATATTTTTATAACATGTGTGTAAACTTCTACTATTGCTTTTTATTTTATATAGTTTACTTTCAATGTGAATTTAAATCATATTAGGTGGATGAGCAAAATTCTCTGTTGTTCGATTGAGTTGAAGGAAAATTGAAGTATATTATATTACGATAACAGAAAAATTTGCGCATAAATGGTTGTAGTGTTTGATGTGTTGTAGTGTCTATATGAAATAAATAAATATATATTTGAAAGTTTGAAAATTCATGTTTATAATCTTTTTCTAGTCATATTCCATGTACCTAGTTCATAAATTGAATTGCAGCGAATGTGAAACTTTATATATGGACTAAACTGCTTGTTCCATAGTTAAAAGGATAGCACAACATAAACATTTTAACCGGTCTACACCACATAAGTATCAGATTTTATGCTATCAACCTACTGATAAAGTAACTCCTGAAACATCACAATGTAACACAATAAGATTCCACATGAAACAACAAACTAGTAAAGATATGTCGCAATGAAAAGTATTTAATGAAAGGAATGTAAAACAACGATATGGGAACGCTCACAAGAACGGCCTGTTTTTGCACATTAAGCCGGGATGAGGTGGTAATCGGGCGTAATCAAGTGTCTCCATTTGATAAGCCACATACTTTGTAAGCTTTTGTCCTGGGACTTCTCCAGAGTTCACGGGAATCGCGGCCAGAATAATAGATGAAACATGAATGTTAAGTTAAACCCAGACCGCCTGACATAGTAGTTAAAGGTGTCCACACAACTTGATATCAAAGTATGAATTTGCCTCTTTTGGGAAAGATGTTTTCATGTTTTTGGAGTTTATTCATTAAGAAATGTTGAGTAAAATCGAGCGTTAACTGAAAGTGAAATGTTAAGCTACAGTTCCACTGGAGGAACATTGTGGAAAATTTTTGTTGCTGTTGCGTGTTTCCGAAAATGTTCCTTAAAATTTTTTTATGTTTCGGCAACAAATGTTGACTGTTTCTACTTGTCACCCTTCAAGCTACGATTCCACCGGAGGAACATTTTTCCTGCTGTTGCGTGTTTCCGTAAATGTTCCTTAAAATTTCTTTATTTTTCGGCAACAAATGTTGTTTGTTCCTACCTGTCGCTGGTTTCCATTATGAGCGGTAAACTTCAAAAGAAAATAGGAAGCATGTGTAAACAAATCTGTGTTGCTATCGCAGTGGAAACGTATCGAGAACGCAACCAGTAAACATTCGTGTCGCAGATTTTCAATGTGCAGTGAAGTATGAAAGCGAATAAATATATAGCTACGGTTCCACCGGAGGAATATCGAGTAACATTTTTGTTGCTGTTGCTTGTTTCCAAAAATGTTCCAAAATGTTCCTTAAAATTTCTTTATGTTTCGGCAACAGATGTTGATTGTTTCTACTAAATAATATGCAACTATTATTGACAATTTTAGTTGTTTCAGTGGAAACAAGAAATTCACGTACGTTGCGATAAGTTTCTACCCTTGGCAACAAGGAGAAACATTTAGCAACAAAATGTTCTTCAATATTCCTCCGGTGGAACTGTAGCTTTACGTTCTTTTGCTCAACGTACTATGCACACCTTCCACTTCGAGATTATTAGTATACCGCGGCATATATTAGGGTATACCGGCAGCAGTTGATGCATGTATTATAGGTATTTATATCTATTGATACTTTATGTGCTGAGTGTGGAAAGTTTTTCTGACGAACGTAGTGAGTCAGACAATCCATGCGAAGCTCATAAAGTATCTTATTCTCCGAATTTCATATACTATTTTTTCTTCAAGCGTGCATAATTTTATTCGAAATAAAACAATAAAAGGAAAAGAATTTTTTCAATAAAGATAAAAAGATTGAATCTTTAACTTATTTCACTGTATATTGCCTTTTTGGTATCGTTGTCATGGATACGTACTTGTTTGACATCCATTAAAACGAGTATTTCAAATTCGGTGAAGAAAATGAGTTTAGAAATGTGTAATGATCCTCCCGAGGTGGTAGAGGCAGCTAGAATAGCTATGCAAAATTTGCTGCCGATGAAATCTGCTGCAGTATATGAAGCTGCCTTTGTCAAGTTCAACAAATGGTGCATTGGAAAAAAAGAAGTGCAATGAAATGGCACTGAAAATGAAGAGTTCTAGTTTGTGGGTTCATTATTCAATGATAAGGTCCGTGTTGAATTTGAAGCATAATGTAAATAACATTGTAAATAAATTCATAGTACTATAATGTGTTTATACGCTTAGGAGTATTAGTATATTGTATAATTAGTGGGAAAAGCATAATATTCCCAAACGACTGTGATAATTACCAGACGAGGAGCGTAGCGACGAGTCTGGTAACACAGGAGTTTGGGAATATGCTTTTCCCACGAATTATACATACTATTTTTTCTCCGATCGCTGATTTACATTTAAAAAATTAATTAATCAAAAAATATTTCATCCAAGATGTAATCAAGTAAGTTTAAATAGGTTTCTCTATGTTCATATTGAAATATAGAAGCAGTAACCATGGAAATTACTCTGTTATGACAAAAGTAAAATAATTTTAACGCTGGTTTTGTTTGATTCGTTGTATTTTATAAGGAATTAAAAAAGAATTAGTAAACATGAACACTGATAGTGATTATTTGTTGTCTTGCACGACTCCTGAACTAGTAGAAGCCGCGAACGGGGCTTCACTTAATTTACTTCCGGCGAAATCCAGAGAGAAGTATGAACTTGCGTACCAACGCTTCATGAATTTTTGTAGAAAAAACAACAGTGTATCCTTTTCTGAGAATGTACTGATGGCGTATGTTGCTGAATTGGCTAAAACAATGAAATCTTCGACGTTGTGGGCACATTATTCCATGCTTCAATCAACTTTGTCTGTTAATAATAATTGTAATATTGGCCAGTACCAAAAACTGAGAGCAGTTTTAAAACGTCAAGCTACAGGATACAAAAAATGTAAATATTAACAACAACTATAAAAATTAAAACCATACTTTGTTTCATTTTAATGTAATAATCCATTTGTCACATTACCGCACGCTACAGTAGAGCGGTAAGAATATTACCGCACTGTTATTTTCTAATTGCTTAGCAACTGACCACTATTCTGGAATGCTGAGCTTTTCGCATAGAAAACAGGTCAAAATAGTGTCACTTTTTCCACTATCGGAGAAAAACAAAATTATTAAGTGATTGAAGTTAATAAAATATTGAAAGATATAAAAAACCTGATTTGAATGACAATGAATAACGAAGAATAAAAATCTGAAAAACACGTGGATGCGGTTTATTTTATTAATATTATTATTATTATTAATTGAATCAACGAACATCTTTCTGTTATTGAATGTATGTATGTATGTTTCATTAATTGCATATATCTTTTATATTATTTCTTATGTTATTAAAATGATTGTTGCAGTTTACGCCACATATATTAGGGTATACTGGTAACAATTGATGCATGTATAGGTAAATATATATGATACAATATATACAAGAGCAACCTAACCGTCAATTTTTGTTTTGATTTTAGATTGTAGTTTATTTATTTATATGTAGTGATATATATATTTGTTCACAATAAACACAATTATTAAGGGATTGAACTTAATAAAATATTGGAAGATAAAAAAACTGATTTGAATGACAATGAATAACGAATAATAAGAATCTGAAAAATACGTGGATGCGGTTTATTTTATTAATATTATTATTATTATTAATTGAATTAACGAACATCTTTCTGTTATTTAATGTATGTATGTATTTTTGATTAATTGCATATATCTTTTATATTATTCTTTATGTTATTAAAATTATTGTTGGAGATTTTACACCACATATATTAGGGTATACTGACAACAATTGATGCATGTATAAGTAAATATATATGATACAACACATACAACAACAACCTAACCGTCAATTTGTGTTTTGATTTCAGATTGTAGTTTAGTTATTTAAGTATATGTAGTGATTTGTTCACAATAAACAAAATTATTAAGGGATTGAAGTTAATGATATAATGAAAGATATAAAAAAAATGACGCATGACTAAAGTAAACTCCAGTCGTAAAACGTAACTTATACTCCGAAATTCGGCATAAAAGATGTCAACCGCATTCCCCTTATATTCGTATTTAGAAATAACGATTTGTATTGATTGTTAACAGGTTAAGAGATTATTCTCTGAATTTGGACCGATATAATATACAGTATCAAGGAAAATTTTCCGAAGCATCTAATCGTTTCATAAATTAATATTCTATTCAAAGGGAATATTAATTTCCACCGAAAGTCCACTTCCCCTAATTATTCGTACGCAACGACGGTGACCAAATCTAAATACCTACGAACCTCATAAATTCTACTCGAAAAGATACAAACCAAACGCGAACAAAGGTAGACAAAAACAAATAAAAACAAACAACGAAAACACTACACAGTAGAACAATGGCGAAATAAAGTATACTCGAAGATAAAATGCACAGTCATTGTAATTAATACTGCTTTTAAGCTGCACCTTTTTGTTTCAGATTTCATCTAGATTGCCGTGGCATAAGTAATAACAGACTACGCAGGGCCGGCAGGGTGGGGCGGCTTTTCCATGGGGTTGTGGAGAGCAAGGGTGAAATATTGGATTCTCTTAAACAATAATGAGAAAGAGTTAGCAGTTAGTTTCAATGAGTCGAAAGTCATGAAATGAGAGTGGAATAATGGTCTTGCGCTTTCAAAGGAAGAAGAAATGTTCAACTGTTTTTTCACATATACCTTCTGTGCTTTTTTGCTAGAAAATAATATTTTTGTTATAGAATCTGCAATATCAACCCAAGTTTATCGTCTGATGCGCCAGTTGAGGAGAACTTGAAAAGATATTAAAAAATTTCCAGTGTGAACTGTATATCAGTGAAGGATCTGGCAAGAACTAACATATTTCCATGCTAAAATAAATATTCAAATATTAAGCATAAAAATCCGGACACCCTACGTAGCACTAGGAATGGTAAAACTCCTCGGCGCATGTGCATGTCGTCAATATTTTTTGAAAGTTTTATATAAATTAAAAAACTACACATTAAATGATATCATTTTATTTCATTATTGTAAAAATCGGTTTAGGTTTAACATTCATAGATAGCACCACATGTCTATCGACAAAAAAATTTAAAAAACCCTATAATTTTTTTATTCTTCGTGGGGAAACATTTTTGAAAACACCTTTCTTAAGAAATCATATGTGTTTTATGGATATCCGTTGGAATTTTTAAAATCGGACCAGCTACCTACTAACTTTTTGTCACATGTCTATGGACAAAAAAAAAATTTAAAAAACGCTATAATTTTTTTAATTTTCGTGGGGAAACATTTTTAAAAACACTTCTCTTATGAAATCATATGTGTTTTATCGATATCCGTTGGAATTTTTAAAATCGGACAAGCTACTAACTTTTTGTCGTAAGACTATAACCCCTTAGCTTCGCCTCGGGGTAAAAGAGAGTACCTATATTCCGAGAAATTTTCCTTTTCGTGTAGATTTAATTTCCTATACAATGAGTAAGTATTGTAGTATTTGAATCTACACGACTTATTTTCAATGGAATATAAAATTCATGATTTCTATGTATCCGTCTACTGGATTAAAAATATACCATATTTTATTATAGAATTCACATGTGAATTGGCTGTTCCCTGCATAGGTCCTACTACCGATACAATTTGATCCTTCCTATAGAGCATGTGAGCATCAAACGGGAAGTGAACCAACGAACAGCTATAGCTTCGATGAGCTAGAAAATAGCTTAACTTGGAGGAAGTGCAGCTTACCCTCCATGCAAGTAACGAAAGGACTGGAGAAAAACCACTTATTTTAGAAAAAAAAAACTTGTACCACTGCGTCAAGAACATAAGGATTACCACAAGGTTACTTATCTGTCTGTCACAATTTTCTAAAAATTAGTATTATTCATATTCAAAGCGTATTCCTTATAGAGCTTAACTTGGAGGAAGTGCAGCTTACCCTCCATGCAAGTAACGAAAGGACTGGAGAAGAACCACTTACTTTAGAACAGAAAAACTTGTACCACTGCGTCAAGAGCATAAGGATTACCGCAAGGTTACTTATCTGTCTGTTACAATTTTCTAAAAATTAGTAATATTCATATTCAAAGCGTATGCCTTATAGACACAGTCATGTTCAAATTTTCAGGTAGATATGTAATAATTAAACGATAGTTATGGTGGGTGTTCAAGATGATTTAATATATTGACTTACGTAATTTGTTGTTTCCATTTAATCCAATGAAAAAGGTACAATCTACAAGTTGTCGCAATACAGGTACAGCATAGTATAATCATTCGCTAATGGTACTACGTTTGTTCTTTGTCTTAATGGCAAAACCGCCTCGTCAAATAATACACCAAGCGTGAATTATAGTTATATGTCTGTGTGATCATTAGCTCCGCTAATTATATAAATAATAAATGGAATGCTTAGTACGACTTCAGCGATTGAAGACGAATAAGTTCTCATTAGAAATAGCAAACATACTGTAGATTGAAAAACTTGATCACGGTGAATCAAGTTTGTGTTGTGTAACGAGGTAGAGATAATTTATATTCTGTAATTATGCTAGCTGGGGGCTAATTATATACGATGCGGTTAATGCTTGTTTCTTTCAAGTCTCTTCGATCTTCCAGTATATAGTTTATATAATATCTAATTGATGCTTGATATCGTATTACTCGATAATCATATCAATCCAAATATGTACTTATGAAATATTTATTAAAGAACCAATATTTTTTGTCGAATTCAGTAGTTTACAATTGAAATTAGTCCCTTATTTGCGTTCATCCTTGAACACATCACACCTCAGGACAAGATTAAGCCCAAATTTATTTTTCAAATTATTTTCAAACATTTCTGAATAGTTAGTGCAGATAATTGCCGGGAAAAGGTATATTTTCTATAAGATGTGAAAAATTTCTCGATTTCAAATAATTGCATTTATAGAATAAGATCGAAAAAGAAAGTATCAGATTATTCGATCTAAGAACAAAAACCTGGTTCTGGTGATTTTGTTTTCATAATTTATTAAATCTTAAAAATAAGGAATCGAAATACGACTTGTTTGAATGGCTTTCTTAGTTCAGCGTTCTCAGGATATAATAATTTCTAGTAGATCCAATTATTCAACTTGTTTCAATATTAGCAAGAATAACAAGGTCTTTTGAGTCTGGGTTCTCGGGCACTCAGGAATCAAAGAAGCCAATACTCTTGCCAGAAAGGAAACACGAATGCTATTTACTGGCCCAGAACCTCTCTGTGGTATAGAAAAATGGACCTATAAATATTTTATTATATTCAATTTTAATAAAATTTTTACCTCTAAATATCACACATTAATATTATCACGCGTTTCGACTTATGTCGTTTTCGAAGAATATTAAATATAACCTTCAAATAGAATCACATTTATGAAAGTTTATCTTCTTCTCTTCTATGTTACATGGCCTCTGTGGTTTTGATGAATGGTATTATGATAAATTCTTCCGAAATTTTCGATGCCCACTCTTGAATTAATTGTCGTCGTTTCTTCATCTCTAACACATTCCTTTTTAGCTGGTTCTTTTCCTTTTTTATGATTCTTTCATAAAATTTTTTCGTTTCGGAAAGGAGAATACCGAAAGAGAAATATTCTGGCGGAATCTTCCAGAGATAGATCACTCTAAAAAGTTCTCTCGGAACTTTAAAACTGCTAGATCCATAGGATATCTGGATCTCAGTAGGAACAAATTACTTCTCACTGGCTTCCTAACAGGACACTGTGGCCTCAGGAAGCATCTGATGACAATAGGTTTATCAGAAACTTACCAGTGTAGATTCTGTAGGAATGAGGAGGTAACTCCTTTTAACCTTGGCTATTCCAAGCCAATGGAATTAATATTTTGAACAAGATGCTTATAGGAGTAAGGTCATAACTTCCTTGAAGCTTTTCCAGATATTACAGTTCATTATTACTTTGGAACTAGAAGGCGAGCTGTATTTGGCGCACTAGTGAGTATAGCTCTGATGGGGGGTACAATAGACCCTCAGGTCACGGTTCAGTGTAACCCGATATTAAATAAATAATAATTATGGGTAACACAGTTTATTGATATTTGGAGCTATTTTCAGTACTTCAATTGCAACTAAGTATTTGTGAACAAAGAAAAATAATGATAGATGACTGTGAAAATTAGTTGTTTCGAGTTAATTGTTTGAAACATACTTTCTTGTTACTGAAACTTAATGGCGATGGATAGTCGAGTGTACAGTATATCCGAGAGTATATCCATTCATAGATATGTGCTTGAAAGAACTTCAAGAATTATTGTGAAGAACGCCTTTTCCTTCGTTTACGGCTCTACGTATAAAAACCGAAGATCCTCAAGCCGACCCTTAAATTTGGACAATTCGGTCGTAAAATAGAACACGTCAGCTGATAAATGAACAGTGAAATATCGATTTCATGATTTTTACCCAACGATCCTATCTACTCCGTTGTTTACTTTAATGTCTCGATATTGTAATTGCACTACGCTACACCATAATTTTTTAACATGATTGATATCACCCAAGTGCTCGAATACATTGACATTAATTGGAGTAAAAATGGGCCAGTACTTCTAGGAATATTGACTTATACCCTGACCTATCTGATATGTTAAATTCCTCTAGCAACAGAAAAAGTTTGATTCTGATTCTGATGTTGAATATTTGCTATTGAATCTATAATTTACGCTCCCATTAGATGCCCAATAATATCTCTTATTATTTCATAAATTTAATTTGAAGAATATCAAATCTCTACACCTTCATATTCCTTTTTCTTTGATTGACGGTGAATTAAAAAAGAAGCGTGAGAAGCAGAGCTGCATCACTAAGGTCGTATTTTGCGCGCGAAATGCATCGCGTCGAGATGCTATTCTAAAAAACTGAATTATTTTGAAAAATTACGCTTAAATAGCAAACCAAATCAAAAAGTTGAAAACAATTTATATTATTAGAAAAAAATTTTGCGAAGTGCATCGTGGTTGAGGAACCAACAAAGCTCGCAACAAAGTAACCAGGTACCAAATTTCAGCTTATTCGACTCGATGGGATGGGAGCCGCTGGAGATGCCAATATGTACCAGGGAAATATATATATATATATATATATATATATATATATATATATATATATATATATATATATATATATATATATATATATATATATATATATATATATATATATATATATATATATATAATTTTTTTATCCAAAATCGTTGTTTAGGAGGTCTAAAACGGATAGGAAAAATACTCCCGCACCTGACTGCTTTCCTTCGATACACTGCAATAGTATGTATTTTATGGGATAAAATACGACTAAAAAGAAATCTGAAGGTTGGTTTTCTTCAAGTTAAATTTATGAAAAAATAAGAGATATTATGGGAATCATTCAAAATTAGTGATATTTGGGTAGTAGAAGTATGAAATTGACTTGAATCCGTTCTACATTAACCAATATCATTCAATGTAATATGATATTTCACACAAAATTTACCATCCCGAAAAATGATAATATATGAAGGAAGAATAACAACGAATCACTGCTATTAAAAAAATAAGCCTCATATGAAATATATGCATTGCATCCAGAAAATAAATCGATCAATCACAATTTAACAGAAACAATATTATAACTATATTATAATACAAAACAAACTACTGACAATTTATTGACAGGTTTTGCTTAAATCTTGACATTTTCAGAGCATTTCCTTGAGTATGAAAATATGAAAAAATATTTTCTTTTCAGCTAAATATGAGGACGTGCAGTACAGTAACATAAAACATAAAAATCACTAGAATTACTGATTTTTAATTATTCAGCCTACTACATTAATTACTGATTTTTTATCTTTGTAAGTTGTAAGGCTTTAAGGTTTCGATACTTATTCATATCTTTGAACTGATTTCGTCCTAAGAAATTTTCATAAAACCTTATCAACTTTAAGCTTTATGTATAAATTTCCACAATCCAAAAGCAGCTGTTGTTTGACCCTGGTACAATATTCACTTCGAGATTCACTTGGGTTTTTTCCAATAGATAAGTTTTCATAATTACTTTTCATTTGAACAATAATACAACTTACTTTTCAGCATCTGAATAAAATAATTTCAATCTACTTACCAATTCAATCTCAGTTATGTAGGTAAAATGAAGCAGTAACTCACCTGAAAAAAAGAGATATTTCACTATTAATTATGAGCAAAACCATAACATAATCATAGAAATATATATTTACCATACAAATCTCGATACAAATATATATTTACAAAGAATATAATATAATGGGGAGACAATTTAATAACAACACGAGGGAAAATACTGACAAGTGAACATATCTATTAGTTATAGGATTTGTGTTTTGTCAATATACCCGAGGTTCAACAAGAATATAATATTCCGCAAATATTCCCATAGGAAATATTTCGAAGGAATCCATTTATTTGATGGAATATTCACCCGTATAGTCCTTCCTTTAATACCATCAACAATAATGTAACTTATATAAGTCGAGGCACATAATCTATGACAATGTTATCGAAATCTCTTTGCTGGTAGCGGCGTTAGGTTGGGAAAATAATATCACAGTGTACTCAATTTCACAAAGTGGATGTGACAGGTGAAAGAAAAATGAAAATAGATCTAGAAAACATCGCGTGATTGAATACAAAAATATTTATTCTATACATCTGTAAAATAATGTTTTAGTTGTATTTGCGATGAGACGTCTATTTAAAAGAGACATTTTTGATTACTTTTTTCAAATTTTATTTGAGCATATCGGAGAATATAATAACATAAGATTTAGATTTTATTTAGTAAAATGCCATACTTTCGAAAATCCTTCTGAATATCAATATTTATTTTTCATCCGTGTGTATGTGGATATATTATTAAAATAGTAATAACGATCTTCCAACCGACGTATTCGATTGGAGGTTATAGACTATTACTTCTATTTAATCGAAAACGACGGTGTATAAGTATATTACGCAATCTCAGATCCTTCCCATATAGTTTAGGCGCTATTACTATTTACAAATTGATTTAATGGAATATTGCTGAGTAGAAATAAGGCATCTTCTTTGAGAATTTCAAGGCTATAAAATTGTGCTGCATATGGAGGCGAAAAAGTAATTCACAAAAAAAATACCATTTTCAATTTATAACAGAGCATCCTATATATTAGTTCCTTATTTCTATCTACATCTTAACTTTATGTACATGATTTATTGAAATTCGTGTAATTTGTTTAACAAAGATCATGATAAATTCGCATTTTCAGCACAACATGACTATTTCGAGAACTATGATAAAACGAAATTGAAAAAATAGGGAAGAACAAGCACCAAATGTAGATATAAGAACGAAGTAAGTTAGGTATCTATAATTACTCCTACTTCAAGAGAGTAATAGAAAGAAAGTGATAATCCTTCGACAACTATGGAGTATTAAAAAATTGAGAAAATAGACAAGTAAAATACACAAATGTAGGTATAACAATGAAATGAGTTATTCAAAATTACTCCTGCTTCAATAAAAAAATAAAGAGATAATCTTTTGAAAATAAAGAGATAGGTATTAAAAAATTGATAAAATAAAAAAGGAAAGACAACAAATGTAGGTATTACAACGAAATCAGTTATCTAAAATTACTCGTACCTAATTTAATAGAGTATGTAATAGTAAGTCAGGGATAATCTTTCGGAACTATAGTATAATAATAAAATTGAAAAATAGAGGAATAACAGCCACAAATATAAATATAACAATAAAATAAGATTCAAAATTACTCCTGCTTCGATAAAGAAAAAACGAGCAAGAGATATCCTTTCGAAAATATAGAGAAAGATATTACAAAACTGAGAAAATAGAAAAGTAAAAGTAACAAATGTAGGTATAACACTGAAATTTGTAAAGTTATCCAAAATTAATCCTGCTGTAATAAAGAAATAGGGAGAAAAATTGCAAAAATAGCAACAAATTTAGGTACCTATAACAACAACCTATACAAAAAAATACGATTTTTCATATAAATCTTCTTCCCGATACATGACATCTCATTCGGTTCGTATCGCTCCAAATGAGCTAAATTTTTTTAACTATGATTGTTTCCGCTGCAGAACGAAACAATCAAATTTTTCCAACCGCCGCCATTTGCACGTAGATATTTCTTGTTTTTTGCATGGTTTTAGAAAAATTGTCGAACTCCACAGCTTCTGTAGATTGAGTTGAAGGGTTGAAGTTTCGTACGTACATTGAGTTTATGTTGACTTAAGATCCTTTTCTGGAATCAATTCTTTCTCTCAACCGCGCTGCATTTCGTGGTGACCGAGGTGGTGACTATTCCGTTCAAATTGCATTTCGTTCTGTTTCGCAATCAGAACGCCTTTTGGTATAACCTTAGATAAAATACCTATATTTATATATATATATATATATATATATATATATATATATATATATATATATATATATATATATATATATATATATATATATATATATATATATATATATATATATATATATATATATCATCAGTAATAATCCACTTCGTGAATTTTTTTCACGATAGAGTTGAAACTTGGTATGTGGATTGAGTTGATGTTGAGGTGCGCTTTTTCGTTGGTTTCAACTTTTTTTCTCAACCACGATGCACTTCGCGAATTTTTTTTTAATGAAATAAATTTTTATTTCTACTGTTTTCGGTTTGCTATGAGCGTGATTTTTTCAAAATATTACTCCAGTGATGGAGCTCTGCTGCCCAAGATTTTTTTTTAAACCAACGAAGATATGGTACTAATTTCACATGTCAAAGATTTTTCTAATTTTAATGTTTATTCTCTAGAAATCGTCCAACCCTCATATCCATTGAACAAACCAGAAGGCTGCAATGAATAAACTTAACGTCCGGTGGAAGCATCGGCTTACAAAATACACGAATACAGCACCGGTTTTGATGTTTCGTGAACGCTCCAAAAGGACGAGTTTCAAAAATAGCCGCCGGCATTTTCGTGTTTGTTCCCGGCACTTCTTACGAAAGCTTAAACTTGCTCTACGTGCAATCGCTTTCGTTTACTTCACACAAGGATGGTTTCAATTCAGCAATTTATGTGCCCTACAAACACGATAATTTAATATGAGTTTAAAGCTTACTACCACTATTTAACCATTAAAACTGAATGCTCCACGAAACCCTTTGATCTTGTGCTGAGTCTGGCATGTTGTATTGAAATAAACAGACCTGAAGGATGTAAGTAATGTCGTGCATTAAACAGGAGTTCATCATCGCATCATACTAATGATGTAACTTTATCTATAATTTTAAAAGGCGTTTCACAATTAAGTCTTCTATTAGATGTCTAGATGGATGTCTGGTCACTCCCGAGTCTAGAAAAAGTCATAGCTGTTTCGATCTCATTAAAACTCATCTGTATTGCTTACTGGAGCAGGCAAGCGCTATTTTTAAGTATATATATATATATATATATATATATATATATATATATATATATATATATATATATATATATATATATATTATACGGTATAAAATATCACATGATGAACTATTGCAGATTATAATTACCGAAATCGAAAGCTAATGGACATTATGTTGTTTTCTTCAACAGTATCTTCATCCTTAGTTGTGGGATAGTAAAATGTAAAATAAAATGTCTCATCGACTATTTGTTCTTCTATGTCGCCCTCACTAGACGATAATTTCATAACAATTCGTTTTTTTAACAGTTTGCGCTCTTTATACTCTCTGTTTCTTAGATTTTATCTTTTGAAGTTATTCTTCCTCACTGTTCCATCTTTCTTCCATATTTGGTGTTACTGTTAAAATAGTAGCTGGTAACTTCATAGAAGTTTGCAGGAGTCCTAACTGTCTTTTAACCCACTATCACCTCATTTACAACTATTTCCATATTTGTTGCAAGAGTTTCATGGCCATTTTTTATCATATTCTCCATTTTATCTTATGTATCCTCTTTATTTTTGGTATCTCCCGAGACAAAATATAACTTCAGGTGTTCAGAACAATAATTCTAACTGAAATGGAGGTTACAACGGACACTAGCGAAACTAAGATCTATTATTACAAATGTGGCTATTTGCAGCTTTGTCCCACTATAAACCACTCTCCCCTTTATATATATATATATATATATATATATATATATATATATATATATATATATATATATATATATATATATATATATATATATATATATATATATATATATATATATATATATATATATATATATATATATATATATATATATATATATATATATATATATATATATATATATATATATATATATATATATATATATATATATATATATATATATATATATATATATATATATATATATATATATATATATATATATATATATATATATATATACATTTATATATATAATCGTACACAATAAGTATATATACGATTTCGTATTGTGTTGTACTAGTTTCATTATTATTATTAGAATGCAAACCAAGCAATGTGGCTCAATGTTGAGATCTAACATGGAAGGGATATAAAAATATGATATCACATTACGTAATTAGTCCCTGAGGGATTATCCACTATCAGAGCATGCCTGCATAGTATTATCAGTTCTGCTCTTTGCAATAAGGACTAAAAACATGCCATAGATCACTTCAGTCCGAGCGTTGATTTAAAGTATTACATAACCATAAATTCATCCTGTATGAGTCATATGAATATATTTCCTGGATATTTTGTTTTAGAAACATCTTCATATAGCATATTCTCCATGAATGAATTGGAAGTGAAATTTAACTCATCTGCTGAAAAATACATCATTTTTCAATAAAACATTGTATTCCTTTTCTTGATAATTATCGTTTGAAGTTTCAGATATTACCGATTTTTTATCGATACAACAAATCTCAAATTTTAATGGAACTCTATGTTGACTTAGTCACCATTCACATAGTTTAATATGTAATAAAATATATCATGAACACAAATAATTTTGAGTTTCCCTGGTACATAGATGAAACTGTTCAGAAAACATTGAAGATAGAGACGAGTATTTACAAAACCTGCTTTCAAGAAGCGCAATCGTTTCCTCGAAACAACGTCGAATTGCGGCCTTTTGTTTTTGCGTGGCGCGTTCCTTCTATCCGAGGCCTCGTTCGGACAAACCGCACGCTTTTTTTTTGCGAGTTTAAGTCCGGATTCAGCTCTGTCGACTGAAACCGAAAACTGACGATAAATTACAATTACGGGACGTGGCTACCGTACCGAATAATGCGCACTTTCGCGATTTACCATTTCTTACGGCATGTGACGCGAAATTGCATATTTTCCATAATTTGCGGTAAGTAGGTAATGAAATTAATTATTTTAATGAATTAACGAAACAAAACTCACAGACAGATTTAATGTCCTAGCGAATATCAAGGTAATTGAAAACCAATGATATACTGCTAAATATACCAAAAACTTAATAATACTATAGAATCGCGTTATTTTCATTTTATTAACTCTTCCAACCCTTGAAAAAGTTTTGGAATCAGCAGTGTATAAGGAACTCAGCAGATACTTTAATGAGAGCAGGTTGTTTATGTGAGTCTGCCTTGCAGTATACAATAACAAATTTGAAAGGAAAAATTGATCAAGATTATTACGTTTTTAGTACATTCTTGGATTTGAGGAGGGCCTTTGAGACAATAGACAGGAATATATTGATATCGATATTGATCCAAACGCTAAAATATTATGGTGTTGGTGATGTGTTGTTGAGGTGGGTGAAAAGTTACTTCAGTTTCAGGAATCAAATGATAAAAATTAACTGGCGCTACTTGCAAAAGATAGATATTGATTTTGGAGTACCACAAGGTAGTGTATTGGGGCCCTCACTTTTTTAAATTTATATAAATTATATCAATTACGTACATGGGGATCGCGTAATTAATCTATTTGCAGATGACACATTGATATATACCTACGATACAACCTAACAAGTGGCTGCTGAAAGGATGAATCATTCATTTAAAAATGTTGAATTGTACCATGAAACAAATCAACTGAAACTGAATATCACTAAAATTGAGGAGATGATCATTACAACAAAGTGTAAACAAAATAATATTGAAGGGAGTTCACTCAAAATTAAAATCAATGAAAAAGATATGGAAATTGTTAGTAACATTAACTAATAGTTAACTATCTGCGGTTTATTGCAGATAACAAAATATCAAAGAAACTGAAGTTTCTAGAGTGTCATCTTCGTTATCAGTGTATGCCAAAATAACGTGCTATAATTGCATAATAAAACTTCATTGTGTTTTCTGCGGTACTATTTTTGTATATTGTTGGTCAGATCAAAATAAACCAATTACAAAAATTGCTGAATCGTGGAATGCAAATAATACGATGCAATATAATGACATCTATACGAGATATGCTTTATGGATTAAGGTAGCTTTCGGTTTCTCAAAGACTTTACTATGTAACTATGATATTTATATTTAGGATAGTGAATAAAATGCAACCAACATATTTAGTAAGCCTTTTAATCACAAATAATGAAGAACATCATCATGACACTAGGTCGAACACGGGTTTCCACATCCCAAGGACAAATTCACGAAGCACTATGAATTGATTTTCAAGGGTTTGGATAGTTTGGTAAACGGCCAAATAATACAAAGCATTTTTCTTCTATCCGTTTATTCAAGCATTGATAGCATTTATGGCGACAAATTGAATGAATGATATTTTATAAGTACTTATATATTAAAACTTTGTTGGAGTAAACATGTAAAATTATATCCTATACCCATAGAATATGTCTGATATAGTTTTCTGGTATTTATTGAGTCAGAAATATTCCTTCTGATTTTCATGTGTTGTATTTTGATTTTTTATGTGTAGATAGACTAGGTACATTGGTTAATTGTGTTTTATATAAGGCCTGCCTATTTTGAAATAAGGTTCTTCTTAAATGAAATGCAACTAGAGTGTAATTTCTGTATCCGTATCGTCATGCATCATGTGTCTCTTGTTCATTTCCTTATAATACTCAAATCGTGCAGTATTAATGTTCAAGTTGACCCTCCTCCAATGGATGCCAAACAATGCCGTAATTTTGATGGACAAAGTTTAGATTCTAAAGTTTCACGAAAAGTTTGCGTCATTGTCCTTTCAGGACATCTTTCACATCACAGAAAGTTAGTTTAATAAATTTTAATTATCCCTCTCTGATTTATTAATGAATATTGAGTTTTGCAATAAGTTAATCATAGTTTTTTATATTCAGTTTCAAGTCAGTTATTTTAACCATTGAATGTCCTACTTCACAGTACAGACGAATCGAACACAATTCATAACTCTTAACATTCTCCACCTCGAAAGGTACCGAATCCCAAAAAACAAATATTTCCGGTCGGCTTATCATCGCTTAAATTAATAATAACTACACGTTGAGGTAATATATATATATATATATATATATATATATATATATTTATTTATATTTATATATATATATATATATATATATATATATAGTTCAATTTCCTATAGGTTATTCTCTGGTTAACACTCATCAACTGTAACACATTCAACATATTTTTGATTGGCGTTTGATTATTACATTTTAAAATTATTCTCATAACTCGATTTTGAATTTTTTGTAACCTATCAATACAATTTTTTTGCAGATTGAAAAGAAGTGTAGAACAATACTCAATATGAGGCAGTGCAAGTGTCTTGAATAACATCAAAGTTGTGTTCATATCTAATTTATTTCTTAATCTTGCAATAAAGTGAATTATTTTTGACATTTTATTTGCTATATATTTGGCATGTGATCTGAAATTTAGATTTTCATCTTTTATGACGCCCAGATATTTCATCTTATTTACTCTATGAATTGCGACCCTGTCGATCATTATTCTCAAATCAATTAAAGACGTTCAGAATCATCGTAAAACTGTATGTCCCTTCTATTCGTGTATCACTGTATCACGCATAACACGAATAGTTGTAGAGAGGTCACCTACGCCCGAAACGGGGTACGGCATCGGAAGAAGAAGAACCTCTAAATTTCATTGGATATACACAACACCTAAGAGCAAGGTGGGACTCGAACCCACAATCTTTGGTGTACAAGCGATGCACCCTACCGCTGGGCTACCGAGGCCTCAAAATTAATCTTTAAATACAAGCTTGCAAATTTTTAACTTCGCTTATAAGCAGGTAATACGATTTATACATCTCAATCTCATCATTTTTAAGATATGATAATATATTTTGAACGGCGCAGATATGTTGATGAAAAGGAAAATTTCGATTCTCAAAAATGATAAATCGATATCTCGATCAGGCGACACTTCATCGGGACGATACGCCACCCTTTCACAAAATGACACTAGCCCCTCTGGCAACAATTACGAAATGCCATGCACATTGTCCCGCATTAATCAAATGTTAATTACACATTTCGCAACATGATCCCCCTCCCGAGTCCCCTCTTCAGAGCATTGACGTATTCTAATAAGCGACGTGACTGGCAACTCTACCATATATATAAAATCTTCAGTGGTAAGGATTCATTAATCACGTGAGCACCGAATAAAACGATATTTTCAAAGTAATTTTGGAACGATGCTGCGCCCCGTCGAGTTTGTTTTTTCTGTTCATGTACAGAGCGAGCTGGTACGGTGGCCGATGATTAATATGCGAAATTAGTTTAACATCCAGGCGCCGCATTGAAAAGGACAAAGGCAACATCATCAATGAATTCGCCTTGACCCAACAGTTTTAATCACTACAAATTTTGATTGAATTGGGGTATCTTCGGGAAAACAAGCCAATTTCGCTTTCAATTTTGACAATAGGCAACTTCATAGAATTATTAAAATATCAGTGAAATTTCACGACATTTTGGGTGAATCCATTCACTGTGGATCACCAAGAGATGTTAATAGTGACCATAGTTGATTTTACTATTTGTAATCAGCTTTTTGGTATTCAGTTTACTTAGTGTTGAAGATAAGACATACATAAATTTCTTTTTAAATATTAGAGTAGTTTCCGGAAAACAATTGTTTAATGCGTATTTCAACATCATTTCTTACATATGTGCATTAGAGCCCCTCTCTGTATGCAATATAATTATATATCAATAGAAAAATATAATCTTCGTCAAATAAAAATTTGGTTATACTCTTTCTTATTCTATACTTTTATATAAATATAATTCGCAAACATCTCATTATAAAACTGCGTCTGATATGATAGTTTTTGTGTTCATCGTGAGAGTTTCTATAATATATGATCAGAAAGACTATGGATAAGAATTTTTGACTAGATCAATCAAAATCATTCCACTATCTTCAGTTTCCAGAAACGAAACAAACTACCACGATCGACTTTTTATTTGGAGACAGACAAATGCGGCAGTGTGCTCAATTAAAATTTTCTTTTAAACAACATTCTTTTGAAAATATAATATTACAAATGTATTAGAAAATTTGAGGCAAAATATAGTTACATGTAGGTACTACTTTTAGTATGTTTGATGCAGTATTTATTCTTAAGAAAGACCAGCAATTTTGACGAGAACCACATTTCATTTTATTGTAATGAACATAGAGTACACGCAGGTTCAGTCATCAAAATTCGATGTGTAGTATTATCATGGTATTATATATTAATGAATTTTTTGCCATCTTGAAAGACTTGTCTTGAGTGCATTAAAGCATATAATACCATATCAAGTAGCGTAAATGAAAACTTTACATACAGAACATGGATTATGCTCAGCGATCCAACTGACTGCGTGGGTTGCAAAGGCGCCTCTATCAACACAGTCTTAATATTTAAATTCGACTCCGTTGCCCTTCTGTTATAGGACTAGACTGGATCCTGACCCCTCGCGAGAAGTATAATCCTTCCTAATACCTCCGCACTTCCTGCAATAAAGCTTATAGGTTAACCAACCTTTCGGCCATTATCATCCGGCACCTTCTCTCCTGGAATTCAATAAATTGGACGCTTTTGCCTTTCCCTGTGTCTTCGCCAGATGTGGACGCTTTAAACAAACAGCAGCATCTCTAAAATCTTAAATCTTATTCGCACGGGAATTATGCGGCTACTGGAAACAGTATTTACTTAAGATAGGTTTATCGACTATAGAATGTGCTTTTGCTTTAACGAGAATTAATTTGGTCAACAAAATTATAGTGGAACATCATATTATCACAGAAACTCTTCATAACGTCTTCCAAAAACAGGAATATAATTTCAATTGTTTGTTTATGATCAACTCTTGGGAAAAGCGAAAGCTTATTGGAATATCGTATTACAGCTGGCACACTCTGGCGACCAGATGGATGAGATTTTTATTTCCAACATTAACATATCCAATCATTGCATGTACAAGTTTCTGATTTCTTCCAAATTATATTCTTTGAGGTAATTAACTCCTATTATTAAAATGTAGGTTAGTTTTCTCTATTATTAAAAATTCAAGAATAAGATGCTGCAGCCAAAAGGAGAGGTTTGTAGAAAAATGCCGTTCCTACATTTAATCTTCTTTGAGCTTATAATAAGGAAAGGAATTTGAAAGCAGACAGAGCACGTTCAAAAAGAAGAATTAATCGAGACGTTAAATCTGATACTTTAGTGAATACTCAAATATCGTCCATCAAACCATGCAGGATCTAACCAAGATATTTTCACAGAAAGAGAATAATGTCTATTTCATAAAGAAGGTCTGTCAGCAGAAGTCTTAAATGTAGGATTGAAGGTGAATGCTGGAACTCAAACGGACGAAAGCAGTTCGACACAAAAATAGTGAGCCTAGCGTCAAAATCTCAAGGATTCTAAAGTGCAAGTAAATATTTTAATTCGAAAAAACAGAGTTTTGTATATTCAATTGTTGACGGTACCAGGCCTTGACTTCTCTTTATTTGTATGATAAATTTGTATATTTCCAACTTATCACCTTTTCTGTATTTTCTCTGCATATCGCTTCGCACTTTCATTTGACACTAACATTGTTATGAAAGACTCAAAAAAGTTTCAATTCTCTCATATAACGCGTGTTCAAAGTTGATTTTGAAGAGCAATGTAATCATCTAAGCTCCGCCTCTATGTTGGATCGCAATAACTCCTTTCAAGCGAGATGATTTCAGTAAATGTCGGTTTATGCTGGTTCTGAACCACAGTAAGACTTTTCAAACCGCAAACATTTCTGATAATAGGTTCTATAGGTTTGCGGTTTGATTCAGAATAGTTTTATAATAGACTGCTGTTGCAGCTTTTGAGATGTGCACGGCACAATGACTTGTGCATTGTATTCCTGGTGAAATAATGGAGTCAATGGGTGCAGAACATTATGAGACATTCTACGATAAGAGGTAATGTGCACGGCAATCAATATAAAATACCTTTTATATTTTATATCTTGTCATTTTATACAATAAATCGCAGCATTTTAACCCTTCGTTAGTGTACCATGAAAAAAACACACGGTAAGTGTTCTGGGGTATGTCATACCCCACGTAAAAAATTCACGGCAAATTGAGCTTTTTGGATATATTTTCAATTTAATTATTGAACTTGATTTTTTGAATACTTTTGAATCGAATAAATCAAAAAAATATATGTAACAACAGGTTTCATTCGAAATACTACTAAATTTACAAGAAACATCAATTTTCAATTTCAAAAATAGAACATTCACTATTATGATAAATATTTTAGTAGCATATATACTACAATGTCAAACTTAAACACATTTTTAAAAAGAATGACTAAGGGATAAAACACAACATAAATTAAAACAATATTTTCACCAATAAACTTTTTATGGTCTAAAAACTGCGTGCTCTAAGCATAGTGGGGTGTCACACTGCATACAAGCATAGAATGTCTTTCTGTCCTTAATTCTCGGACATACTGAACATCTTATGCTTGTCCTGCGTCGTTTTGAGCCATGTTCATGACTTTCTACTGGCTCCAGTTCTCGAAGTCCTCTTCGCCGTAAACATGGGTTTTGTCTTCGCTCACTTCTAAACTCTGATATCAGCTGTATACCAAGTTCTTTTAAAAA
Source organism: Cynegetis impunctata (assembly GCA_030704885.1). Classification (NCBI taxonomy): domain Eukaryota; kingdom Metazoa; phylum Arthropoda; class Insecta; order Coleoptera; family Coccinellidae; genus Cynegetis; species Cynegetis impunctata. The sequence continues at coordinate 758,984 of JARQZK010005073.1, forward strand.
CGTATGCTTTTTTAAATTGAAATTTTTTGTATTTTCTTTATATTATATCACCTGAGCATTTACTCCGGCAGTATTCAAGAACGAGAAAAATAAAGTAAGGGTCCAGCGGCGACTGTTCCTTGCTACGCTGTAATTAGCAGATAGTTCATCCAATGTATCAACACCGCCCTTTGTACTATTGTAAAAATCGATATTTTCGGGCAATTTTTTGTCACCAGATTGGCCAACTGTACTGCCATGGTGTAAAGTAGAGAAAAGAATGACATTTTAAAATTTTTTTGGTACATATGACACAACAGATGAGTCCGTTGAAGGAAGTTTTGTTGCGACGGGGAATAATTATGTCCATCAAACTCGTCCCACAATCTCTGAAGCCTTCGTTGGCACTCTTCGTACGACATATTGTTAAAATTTATCAGAAAATAACACGCATCAAAAACTAAAGTGAAACTCTGTTATTTACTACTTACACACGAAAAGTTACGTAATTAGTGTTCCCGGGTATACGATACCCCAAGCGTCTTCACAGAGATATGTTTTGAAACTGAAAGCCCATAGACACGCCACGCCAGACGTGTTGTTTTACTATATGTATGAGCTGAAGCTATTGGCCGCTAGAGGTCTCTGATTTTTCGAATTTTAAGTTTACAGCTATAAACACACGTAGTGGGGTATCATATACCCCGGAACACTATCGAAGGGTTATTGTAGTTTATCGATTATATCATGATGGAATACCCAATTGAAGCACATTTTTCTCAAATTACTCATTTAAGCATGAAAAAGTCTCTACCCTGGCTTGTCCCCTTGACGTTTTTGGTTGAACATGTAGACATTATATATCTTCTTTTTCGTCGTTGCCAGTTAAATTATATTTAACACAAATTTAACACAAATAAGTATACTCAATTATCATGAAGAAAAAATACAATAATATTTGTTAAGTTTTAATAATTTTTAAACATTACTTTTGTCCCGCATTTTTTGTGTATCTACCCTGGCAAATTCTGATTCGCTAAAACAAAACAAATATCTAAACGGCCATTTTGCAAATGGCGCTCAATGGCACTCATTGACGACAATTTAGTCATACCAAATAAAGAAGCGGTTCAATGGTAGTTATATGTTGTTAATTGGTGCGACGCAACACTGGGGTGCTTTTTTTTTAGGACGGGGAACGTGTCTCTTCACTGGTAGGTCGTACTATTTATATAATTTGCTTAATTTATTTAGCATTAGTTGTTTGATTTCAACAATAGTGTGATAGTTAACGTGTGACATAATATTAATACAAAATTAACGTGCGTTAATAAAAAAAAATTCAGTTTTTGAAGAAAACGTATCTACCCTGTTGTATTTCCCCTGGTGAGATTATTACCAGGGGAAGTACTGAATGACCAGGGGAGATAATTTGGATAATTATATGTTTGTATCAACAAATTTAAAGATAGTTAATGTTCTTATTCAGATATAGTTAAGTACAATGTTTCATAAAAGATAATTTCAAAAATAGTTTTATCACATCAAATCTCTCATTTGACCAAAAATGTCTTGATGTATTTACCCTGCCTTATGTATTTTCTCTGGCTACCTAAAAAAATAACTAAAAATACATAAATTGACTTGCCCTTACGTAAATGTGCACTTAGAAGAAACTAAAGTCGTAATATAGGTACCTACGTGTTAAATCAAAAAACTCCAACTTTTTTCCTTGGCCGCATCCTCTATGTACTTGAGACCTCTTATCGTAGAATGACCCATATAGAAGATATAAAAGTCGTCAACATTCCTCCGATGTTCGAGTAAATGAAGGTGGGGGGTGGTAGATTGCGGGTGATCTATTAGCCTTATAGTTCTTTTTTAATTGAGTGAAGTAGATACCACGAGTAGTTACATGGGTTCAGAGCTTCAAGCATGACAATAGTATTCCAATGCTTGATGAACTTGGGCCTTATAAAGCAGCAATATAATTTTTAGATCGAAAATGGTAAGCTTAACGTCGATTGCTATGATATATACAGTTGATTAGATGGCTTAATAATTTGGTAGTCCTATAATAATTGTGGATCGAGAGGGAAAGTTTTTCTGAGAACTTGGTTGTTCTGGTGGCATTATACAAAATTAAATTATCAGATTCACATTTCAAAATTATATTAGTCGCTATTTATGGTTTCGTATTCCTCAACACGTTTAGAGACTGATGTAGATACACTGACAGGCTTCTTGTAGGTTGTAGATATTAGTTTACCTAAATATATTATTTTTGGTAATAAACAGTGACCTTCATTGAACTGATAGGTATATTCATAAAGTTGTAAAAGAGTCTTTGCTGACTGGAACATTCTGACAGTGATAAATTTGTATATTTCAGATTGTTCTCGTTCTGTTATTGATAATAAGAACTTTTTTGAACGTTCACAAATGAAAAACATGAATATTGTACCAGAAATGGGACGAATCCGGTAACTGAAAAATGTTACTTCGTATTTCTGCAAAGGAATGCTGAATTTCCGATTAAGAAAGTTTTTAACTCACTTGCACACGAGTAAGAAATTCACCAGAAAATAATTAACTTTTGTACTCAGAAGATCTCTGTGCAGAAATACATTTTTTGAGGAGGCCTCGGTAGACCAGGCGGTATGGTTTACCGCTTGTAAACCGAGGATTGTGGGTTCGGGTCCCCCTTGCTCTTGGGTGTTGTATATGTCCGGAATTTAGTGGTTATAGTTTTAAGAGAAATTGTTGGGTAATGTGCATCGTTCACAAGCCCATTTGCCGTTCGGAACCGGCGTTAAAGTGTAGGTCCCTCGAGTTAAAAAAAAACATTTTTTGAGAAGAATCGACTATAGAAATAATAAAATTATTTAAATTAAGTTAAAAAATTTTTGTATTTGATTCTACGGTTACAATTATTATAAGTGTTGTTTAGATAAATGCGGAGATAAATGTTTCAAAGTAATAAATAAATCATAGAAAATTTATGTACGCATAGAATCGAGAAATTCATAGTTGTTCTTGTATTTTTTTCTAATTTGTTTACAGTTTTTTGTTTTTATGTTGTATGGTTCTGGAATCAATAAATACTTATATTTTCTGCCTAATGTCTTCGATGAAATTATATGGAGAAAATGACAAAAATCAAATCGAAAAAAGAAACTGCTTAAATTACCTCGCACTCAGAGATTTGAGTACCAAATATGAGTTATTTTCACATATTCTTATCGGAATTTTTTCAAAATTACTGGAAGATAGGTATAGGTATGTCAATTATTCTCTAAGCAGACACTGTTTTTTTTCATTTTTTTTTTCATTTACATTGTTCACTATAAAAAATTTAATAAATGAATATATATATATATATATATATATATATATATATATATATATATATATATATATATATATATATATATATATATATATATATATATATATATATATATATATATATATATATATATATATATATATACATAAAAGTGTAGAAACCTGTCTGAAATTTTCTCATAACTTTCATGGAACCGAAAAGAATGGAGGACAACTGAAATTGAACAGAATAAATTCAACACGCAACAATAAATTGCGGAAGTCCCTACGGGTAAAAAATTTATTACGTGGCTTTGGAAAACTTCAGCTATTGGATTGTTTACAGATTTTCAGTTTGTGTAGAAAACCCCAAGATAAAACCATTGTTACGTGGAAAGAATTTATTTGTGCCGTTAATTTAAAACGGGATTAGGTAATCCGATACATCCCTCATCAGTACAAATGGGCCCGATTCTAAGGTTACATATGTTGCTTGCAGCAACGCCAGTCATCCATCCTCTCTTTGAAGGACCGTACTCCCAACACACTTCTTTAGTCTCCATCAAAAACACAATATCTAAACCAATCATCTCTTATGTGTAAAGATAATATTACTATATCATTATGAAACTTTTTGAGCTTAATTCAGCTCTTTCGTATAGACTATAGAGTTTAATTTTGACCAACTAGAAACAACTTCAGTTGCATAGTACACAGCTGCTGTTAACTGTGAAAAACATATTATCAAGAAACTGGTTGTTTTGATTTTGATATTGCTTATAAACCCAAGAAAGAGGTCGTATGATTTATTTAGAATAACAATAAATTCCTCGATAAATTTATTTAGTGTACCGTCTACCGTGTTTCTCCTTGTTAGAACTTAGCTTATAAAGGAAATATCCATATTTATTCATGAAGCCCATTAAATTGGAAAACAACTCTGCTCAGTTCAACATACTCTTATGGATAATATTCAAGTATTTACATATGTGGCTCCGTAGCTCAGTGGTCAGTGCGTTGGACTACTGAACAGAAGGTCGCTGGATCGAATCCCGGATGAACTAACGAATTAATACGGAGCCACCTCTCGGAAGGCAATGGCATCAAACCACCGAGAAGTATTCTGCCTAGTAAAGCCTCTCTATAAAGACGTTCGGAACCGTCGAAAACTGTAGGTCCCTTCTATTCGTGTACAACTGTATCACGCACATCACGAATAGTTGTAGTGAGGTCGCCTACGCCCGAAACCGGGTACGGCACCGGAAGAAGAGAAGATATACATATGCATATATATATATATATATATATATATATATATATATATATATATATATATATATATATATATATATATATATATATATATTTATATATATTTATATATATATATACATATATATATATATATATATATATATATATATATATATATGCATTTGAAAAATTGATTAATAAAATCAACCCTGCAACGGCGTTAGTTTCGTGAGATTCTACGATATGGAATTCCCACTCATCCTTCAAGGGAGAATGTTTGAACAGTGGACATCGGTCACTCGAAAGAATGAAACACTAGACAGTCTGTTTCGCTCTGCCACTAGCTCATCATTAGTGCATGGGTGTGAGGTGACATGAGTTTTCATTTCTATTCGACTCAAAGTAAGATACCTATTTGTTTCTGATAGGATTTGTTCGCATGTCATTAGTACTCTTCTTAGAAACTATTGGATGGTTATGTGGATTCGGGGTCCGTTGCCCAGTCGGTCGATGGATGGGGGACACTACCGGATTCAAGTGTTTTCTTAATTATGGCACCTACGTCGAATGTTCTAACATTCTACCTTAAAGAATGAATGGAAATTCCATGTCATTGGATCTCATGAAAATACCTGCGTTAGAGGGTGGATTTGATTTATCATTAAATTTTCATTTTCTATAAATATGAATATAAATAATAGGTTTGTAAGGAATTTCAAGGAAAGTTGATACGCAGGAGTGAGCAGGATATTTTAACGCTATTTGTGCTGTTGCCTCTAAGTAAGCTTTAACGATCACAAGTTTATTCAGTTTGCTACCTCAAAAATTACGTCACTTTTTCAATCAGTTTGTGATAAATTCATTATTTATTGCAGACGAATAAATTTTTCGAAAAGTGATATAGATAAAGTTCGAGAAATTTCGCTAATATTTTCGCATTAGCGTACGCTCGAATGAGCGCGGAGCCTAATTCGCCCCTGTTCGTGTGCCAGCTTGAATCCGGCACTCATTCAAGGGGAAATTCAAAGGCCGGACTTGTCAGTAATATGACGGAACAACAAAGGATACGGAGGATGTATAAATACGATAGACTTTCGATGTTGAACGATTGTGATTCGCTTTGGTTATTGACTAGGTCTACGCTGAAGGGAAAGAGATATTTATAGAATCCATCCGTTCTGGTCGATGGGAGGGCGACGACGATGAAAAATAAAAACGTTTCCGCGTCAAAGTACGACGATGCATTTTTTTCACATCGATGAACGCATAAGTAATTTGCTAAAAGGATTTTAGTGAAATAAAGCAATTCGTCATCACTTGGAATTTGATAGAATGGATAAAGTAAACTTTTTATTATATGTTAAATTATGTGCAGATTACAATGCATGTGCGGAAAAGCGGAAAAATTTCAAACTGGTGGCAGAAGTTGTGGAAATTAATTATGAGAAATATGTCCGAAATGCAACCGTCTTGCTGCTTTCGGAGGGTGTATGGTGCCAAAAAAAATGGCGTTCGAAGGATTCAAACACCCCAAAAAAATTCATAGATGGGTTAAGATGGAAGTACTTTTTATCGGTGAGAACGATAACCATCGTCATTTTTGTGTAGAGATTTCTTGTTTTTACGTACTTTTTGAGGTTTCAGATACATTCATGCCGATTGAAAAAAGCGGTTCACATTTCGTATTTAGATTGATTTTATGTTAGGAAAGTGCCTTCTTGTAGTGTCAATTATTTTCCTAAATCGCCATCATTTTAATGTAGAGGTTTCTTTTTTTTGTGGATTTTAAAGATTTACTCAGCTTCACTTTTTCTACTTCTTCAGTCTGTATCAATCCACTGCTGGATATAGGCCACTTCCATTTGTTTCCATTCATTTCTGTCATTTGATATTCTCATCCATTCTTTTCCCGCTACGCTTTTCACAACATCAAGCCATCTCTTTTGCGGCCCCACAGTTGGTCGTGTTCTCCAATTTGCTATCTCCTCTATGCTTCTTCTTTCAACGTGCTCGACCCATTGCCATTTCAGCTCTGCTGCATGCCTCATGATATCTGTCACTTTTGCTCTACTGCGGATGACAATGGGTGGTATGAATAAAAATAAGCATATAGTTTATACTCAATAATTTGAAGCAAATTCTCAACGTGGTATGAATAAAAACCATAAGCAGATACTCCGCTTGAGTAGGTACTCTTATGTACAATTTGTTGTATGTTCTCATTTTTGATATGAATAATAATATGTATAAAGTATAAACTTTGAAATAAAAACACTTGGCTTATGTTTCACAATATAAAAAATCTTTAGATACTGTACTTAGCAGTAATAAAAAGTCGACATGTTTCGAGCTATGAACTCATTATCAATACTCTCCTGTTGTCAGTCTTGATAATGAGTTCATAGCTCGAAACATGTCGACTTTTTATTACTGCTAAGTACAGTATCTAAAGATTTTTTATATTGTGAAACATAAGCCAAGTGTTTTTATTTCAAAGTTTATACTTTATTCTTTATGATGTTTCACCAAGTGATGTGCGAGAATTCAATCTCAGTTATAATAATATGTGTTCATGCTCGTTAGGATGAGAATCTACTCCATAATTTTGGAGTCTGATAGCCATCCGACTTCAGTTTGACCGCGGCAGAGCTATGGCTGAGTTCGTTCTTAATTTGCGTTCAAAAAAATATTATAAACCTAGAAGAAGTACGTGTAATTGTTTAGATTTAGTGAAGAAAATGTCGAGTGGCTATCAAATAACTTTTTTAGTGTAGAATCGGAAGAAACAAGAAGTTATGCTATACTTTACACTGATAAAGTAAAAATATTTTTGAATATGTGGGCGATCCGGGTTTTCAAACAGGAGTGGGAAAGATATTGGTGTTCACAAAGTTTCTGTTTCTAAAGTTGTGACGCAAGTGGCTAACCAGATGATAGAAAAATGTGGACAGTGGATAAAATTCCTTCACACTCAGTCATATGTAATAGAAGCCAAAGAAAGAGGGCAAACAAAGTACACTTTTCCATGAGCCGTGAGTGTGATCAATTATTGCGCCCACATAAAAAACAAGAAACCAGCTCTTCATCGTGATTAATATAATAACCGCAAAGGATATCATATCTACAATGTTCAAGCCGCTATCGAACAGGCTCCGCCAACTTTGGAAATTAAGCAGCGAGTATCTACTCTATGTAGGTACTAGGAGCAGAAACTTATCGAATGGAAATATTTTTATTCATATGAATTGGAGTACAATTTCATACTTTATGCTCATGCTCATGAGAACATACTCGGAGTTTATACTCTGGTTTTATTCATACCACCCATTGTTTCGAGCCTTGTCTCCCAGAGTGATTCAGCATGGACCAGTCAATCGCATTTGAGTAACCATGAGTTGTTCTATAGTATTCTTTATCAGGGCAATCGTTTTCATTACATATGTGGCCATTGGTAATATGCAACTATCATAAACCTTTTATTTTCACTTTCCACAACACCTCCCAATTGGTGGCTTAGGGACATGATGAAAAGAACTGAATGAAGGGAAAATTAGACCTTAGTGACGGGGCTATGGCGCTCACGCATTTTTAAAACATTCAGTGTCAGGAAATGCTGATCATCAGTTTCTTACAGCAGGCTCTAATAATATTATGAACTTACTTATCTAAAATTATCAGTTACTCTCAATACTTTGGGAATACGTCGGTTATATATTCCATATTTGGATTATCTACTGTAGTATCATCATGATCACATAAAATCAACAAGAAAAATTCTTCAATTATTTGTAACAGTAAATTATAGACAATGTCAAGTCACCCTGACTGTGTACAGCTCTTTCGATCTTTTTAGATCTCTTCAGTGCAGCTCATTCGACACGGAGTGAATTGACATGTTTTTTATTATTCTTTTTACGCTAGCTAGTATTTGGGAGGTCTCGGCTTCAAACCCCGTGACCGGCTGGTCTGCCATAAGTTTTTTTCAGAGGTTTCCTCATGGTAATGTAAGTCACTGCATGCAAACTTATAAGACGAATGCTGGGCCAGTATTAATCCTCTGAACCCTACCTACACTTCCTATGTTCCATAAATATCCCGTCTCGCCTATCCTTAATGCACTTGTACATACAAATGTATCCTCTGATCTGGCTGAAGGAGTTAATCCCAAACGCAAGCTGCCCACCTCCCTTACACATACTTCAGGGAGGAATGAAACACGTGTGTTTCCTTTTTTTCCTTTTTCCAACACAAATCGCTAAAGATAATGGATAATTTTGAATTATTGAAAAAGTTTTCTTGTTCGCTTTATGTGACATATAAAATTGACTATGGTCATCAAGTATTTTATACATAATTTGATTGTTAGATCATCTTGACACTCACAAACCAGAGTTTTGTTACGTTAGAGCGTATAAAGTTGGTACTAAAAATAAACAAATCAGCGCGAGCTGACGTCAAAACTTCCAGCGGCATACACACAACGAAATCCATTTTCTGCATTAAGACAAACTAGAAAAGACTGTTCCCTGATGGCCACCTTCGAACTCGAAGACCGGCTCTTCTATCAGCATACGTCACCGAATATTTTATTTATGTTTCCTATGAGGAACACTCTACATATGTTGACGCGGCTAATCTTTCAGAAAGGGTCCGAGTGAAAAATGACCCTATCGTTTCGTTGGCGTATCAACAGTTTGGTGTTGTTGTTCATGTATAGGTAAATCATAATATGGCTTCTCCTCGAGTGTATTCGTTTTCTGGGTGTTTTATTTGGGCTTCAGCTATTTCGAACAAATTGCTATAAGGATTAGATTAAAATGGTGTTAGATACCGTTTTATATACAAAGAATATAAAAAGCAAGTATTTCTTTGCAAACAAGTTTATTCAGCTCGAATATATTACAATGCAGCGAGCAACTAAGTTAACATTATTTTGAATTAACAGTTATTTCATTGTATCATGAGTTGATTCGGATAAATGAAACAATTCTAATATGGAGTAACACCATGCATGATTTTCACACCAGATTTCATAGTAAAAACTGTACTAACGGTTGAATAGATAAAAGTACTCTACTACATCTTTTTCAATAATTCTCATATAAGTAATTATTTATCCCAATAAGGTGTAATTTGTGACAAAATGAAGTTATTATTCCAATTTTTCGTTTCTTAGATAAAATAGGCGATAATGATGTAACCTCGAATTTAACGAATAACCTTATTGAAAAACAATTAATGTTACAAGACTTGCTTGAAGATTTGTACTTATCTTCATCTGTTGGATTACCTGTACAAAAATTTATATTTAGCTTAAGGATAGGTTTCAAGTGTTGGCAGTATTATATAAAGGGGAGAATGTTTATCTTAGACGATTTATGAAGAATTCTTGCTATGACCTTCGGACATTGTATATATTAGTCAACAAGTGCCTAATGCTCACGTATATTAATCGATATATGAAAAATACCTAAGTTGCTTTAAACGCAGTCTGTAACACATATCTTAATTGTAAAGAAGTTGCTCTCAAAGTAGATATTCAGAACGAAATAATAAAGACATATTATTTTAATTCAGAAGTGTAATAGTGTTTTCAATTTCACGATCCCATTACCCAAACTTCCAACATCATCAAAATACGTTTGTGGGTCTAGCAAAAGACAAAAAAAATGCTTTCCAAACTTCCAAATTTTGTGTTTCTCATAATCATATCATAAGTTAGTGTTAACTAACACTAACAAATTTGACGAATTTGAAAGTACCTACTAAAATAACTTCAAAACTGCAACATCAAAATGATATCTGGATCTCAGTAAGAATATCTATTAATTACACCTCCTCACTGGCTTCCTTACAGGACACTTTCGCCTCAGAAAGCATCTGATGAGAATAGGTTTATCAGAAACTGACGAGTATAGATTCTGTGGGTAGGAGGAAGAAACTCCTGATCACCTGGCAACAGAACGCCTCGCCATTGCAAGCCATCGAAAGGAAGGCTTTGGTCAAGAAACTTGTAGGAGAAGGACATAACCTCCTTGAAACCTTTTCAGATATTGAAGTTAATCAGTACTCTGGAACTAGAAGGCGAGCTGTAGGTAGAAGGCGTAGTACAGAAAACAGCTCTGATGAAGTGTACAATAGATATTAAGGTCGCAGTATACAACATAACCCCAAATTAAATAAATAAATGAATAGAGTGCTAAAATATAACGTATAATTAGCTTAAATGAAAATTGGTAGGTTATTTCACTTATATGTAGATTCCCAAAGAATGAAATATTATTATGAAATAAGGTTTAGATCGTTGTATTGGGCATAGGTACAACATTGCAAAATCAGTCATATTGATCTTTGGATTTTTAGATTAGGTACCGAATATTTAACAGGAAACTACATATATAACTATGCGACTTATTCCATAATTGCAATAGATACCTGGACAGCTGCAATAAACATA
>JARQZK010005073.1:772500-800000 GCA_030704885.1 Cynegetis impunctata
AACAACACGGCCGTATCATGAACTCCGGCTCGGCGTCGGGTCCCTAGCTGACACGCAAAGTAACGATGTCGTAATGATGGGTAATATTCTTCGGACACATGAACATTAATCACATCGAAATGAGTCGGTTTGCCGGAAAAATACCGAAAGTAAGGTAGATACTCGTCTAGAGTTATATTAAAAAAAAAAAAAACTCATGAGCTGCAGAGCTCCATAACTAAGTTCGTATTTTTCTCGAGAAATGCATCGCGTTGAGATGCGATTCTAACGAATTGAAGTATATTTTGAAAATTCACGCGTGAATATCAAACCGAATTGAAAAGTAAAAAGTAATTTATTTCATTGAAAAAAAAGCTGAAACCAACGGAAAGTAACATCAACTGAATCCACGTACCAAATTTAAATCCTCTACTGTAAAAAAGAAATTCGCGATGTGCATCGCGTACCTACTGATAGAGAAACAGATCGAGATGCAATTCAAACGGAATAGTCACCACGAAATGCAGCGTGGTTGCGAAAAAGAGTTGCAGCTAACAAAGGATCGAATTTCTACATAAACTCTATGTTCGTACCAAACTTTTTTCTCAAAAACTAGGAGAGATCAAGAATCAAGAATCTACGTAAAAATGGCGGCGGTTAGAAAAAAGATGTGGTGTCATGAGACACCATGTAGGAACGAATTTCCTTTGAATTCGACATTATAATATAATTATTAATATAATAATGATATCGTATTAAAGATTCAACAACTATACGAAAAGAAACATATTTAATTACGAGTAAAATGTATTTATAATGTGCGTACACCACGTGCTTACACAAGAATTTTATGTATATGTCGTGGCAGAAGGAGAAAGATAAAGAAAGAAGGACGCATGCGCGTTGCACTTCCGTTAAATGTTTTTCTTACAGTTTTAGTCTCACATTTTTTTCAGTTTGGTCGCGCAGCAAAATCCCTATCTCCTCCAAGCCAGCCATATGGAACCTCGTTCCAAAAATACAGCCGAAGTTTGATAGTTTCGTTCTACCTCTGAAACCACTTCAGATACCTTTTGGTGTGATGGAAACAGCTGGAGATGTCAATATGTACCGGGAAAGATATTTATATGAAAATTAGAAATATCTACTTGAAAATCGCGGCAGGTGCAGACATTCACGCAAATGTTGATACTTTAATTTTGCAGCGAAAACAACACCAGTTATCAATTTTCAACTCATTTGACTCGATGACTTAAAACAAAACTACTCCCGCATCAGAGAGGTTTCCTTCGGTTCATTGCAACACTATGTATTTTTGAAGGGAAAATACTACTTTAGAACTTTCAACATCCAAATTTATTTTTTCATGATAGTCTTTTTTTGATTATATAACTCATGTATGAATAAGCCGATAGAACTCGTGAACTACTGCGTATTGATAAGTGAATATACCCTTGACGACGTGATATAATCGTTTTGGTGTTTCGCCTCATGTCAAAATGTGAATATTTTCATATTGACGGTGTTTTGACGTTTGTCAAGAAAAAATTAATATTTTTTATTCATTATATAATCGTAACGAATACCACTCGAGCAATCGAAAATAATCGATTATACTGACCTCGTCATTCGACGTATTTTCTTAAAACACTGATCTGACTATATACCATTGAAAGGCATTCAAATAGGCTTTCAAATTCATTTTTCAATTTGGTGTGACCTAGCTTAGTTCAAAAGTTCCATCGATTTTAAGTACCGCCCCCGGCATATCTCCTACCCTACGGCAGCGACATTGATCTGACTATATACCATCGAAAGGCATTCAAATAGGCTTTCAATTTCATTTTTCAATTTGATGTGACCCGGCTTAGTTCAAAAGTTCCATCGATATTAAGTACCGCCCCCGGAATATCTCCTACCCTACGGCAGCGACGTTGATCTGACTATATACCATCGAAAGGCATTTAAATAGGCTCTCTAAATCATTTTTCAATTTGGTGTGACCTAGCTTAGTTCAAAAGTTTTTCGACTTTAAGTACCGCCCCCGGCATATCTCCTACCCTACGGCAGCGACGTTGATCTGACTATATACCATCGAAAGGCATTCAAATAGGCTTTCAAATTCATTTTTCAATTTGGTGTGACCTAGCTTAGTTCAAAAGTTCCATCGATTTTTATGTACCGCCCCCAGGATATCTCCTACCCTACGGCAGCGACGTTGATCTGACTATATACCATCGAAAGGCATTTAAATAGGCTCTCAAAACCATTTTTCAGTTCGGTGTGACCTGGCTTAGTTCAAAAGTTCCATCGATTTTAAGTACCGCCCCCGGCATATCTCCCACCCTACGGCAGCGACGTTGATCTGACTATATACCATCGAAACGCATTCAAATAGGCTTTCGAAATCATTTTTCAATTTGGTGTGACCTGGCTCAGTTCAAAAGTTCCATCGATTTTAAGTACCGCCCCCGGCATATCTCCTACCCTACGGCAGCGACATTGATCTGACTATATACCATCGAAAGGCATTCCAATAGGCTTCCAAATTCATTTTTCAATTTGGTGTGACCTGGCTTAGTTCAGAAGTTACATCGATTTTTATGTACCGCCACCGGGATATCTCCTACCCTACGGCAGCGACGTTGATCTGACTATATACCATCGAAAGGCATTTAAATAGGCTCTCAAAATCATTTTTCAATTTGGTGTGACCTGGCCCAGTTCAAAAGTTCCATCGATTTTAAGTACCGCCCCCGGCATACCTCCTACCCTACGGCAGCGACGTTGATCTGACTATATACCATCGAAAGGCATTCAAATAGGCTTTCAAATTCATTTTTCAATTTGGTGTGACCTAGCTTAGTTCAGAAGTTACATCGATTCAAAGTACCGCCCCTGAGATATCTCCCACCCTACGGCTGCGACGTTGAATTAACTATATAACATTGAAAAGTATTTGAATATGCTTACGAAATCTTTTCAGAATTTTGTGAACGAGTTTTGCTCAGAAGTTACATCAATCTTTTTGTAGCGCCTTCATTCATCCTCTTCAACATTAAATTGCCATTGAACTATTTTAATATAATTCGAATGAATATATCTGACTATGTCAATTCTTTCAATCGTAATGGAAGAGGTTTCTCAGAACAGGCTCAAGATGTTATTGACATTAAAAACATTTTTATGAGAAATTGGAATGTTAACTGACATGTTTTCGAAATATACGGACTTTTAATTCAAAATCTTGTTGTTTCTAGAAACAAATATGAAAGCTTGATTGAATGAATTACTTTGGGTATAATAATCGCAAGTTCTCATTTATGTATCCAGACGTGTGTGGCGCCTTTAGTTGGAATTCGTTGCTGGAAATTCGTTGCCAACTTCATCACACCGGTGCTCTCGTGGATGTTTCGCAAGATACGTCTCGTGGCTCGGAAGTATAATCGATTATTTTAGATGCTCTTGTGATATTATAATTGAATAATTTTTCATAATTTTCCTAGTCTCCTAGAAATTCCACCTAACGTTTCGTCCACAATTGCGGTGGACACCTTCAGAGGTTTCGATGCGGTATGATAGTCCTCTTGATATTATATTTTATTCTGATGACTGTATTATATAAAACTTCTAATGTCTAAGGGTAGAACATTTTGACAGTCCGTAGTCGTGGGAAAAGGGCAAACCTACAATTATAATCCAGCAAAATTCATTTATTTTTGAATTGAAGTATTCGTAAGTTATCGTTATTCCGTTTTATTAATAAATAAGCACATACTTACATATTATCAAAACAAATTTAACATTGTATTATTCAAACAACTGATATAAAAGTTCCAACCATGAAGTTTTAATACTCAATTTAGAATTAAGATTCACACAAAGATAATTCTGGTATACTTAATTATCCAACTTGTCCAATTAAACCTTGGTCATACTCTAAAATTAATAGAAAGGTTTAATAATACATACATACAAGAAACTCATAAGGTATATTACTTCAAATTGATTTGTACCCTGCTGCTTTCATAAATATGCTGTTAATAATAGAAAATGTCAATAACTTGTAGCCTGTTGTCTATAGTTAATGGTTTAAATATAGTTATAATCATCCGTTGAACATGTAATTTGATCAGGTTTAGATCTGGAGTTCTTAAGAAATTGTCTTATACTTATAATCTCATTAAAATTTATAATTTCATGTTTCTGTAGGTTGGTTATTTAATAGCTGTTTCTAAAGATGTGGAACCATGCAAGCAATTAATTCGTCTTACTTGAAATCATTGATCAGAGTATGGGCAGGATTATTCCATAATCAGAAGTTTGATAGGTAGGTTAAAAGTCGTTATCACACTATTCGAGTTACTAGTACACTAACTACTAGTTCGGAGGGTACGTTTACAATAAATAGCATTTTTTTAACACTTGCAACTAAATATTATTCAAGTGTTCATTTGTATCCAGAAAACAAGACTGTATAGAAATGTGAAATGGAAAATTATTTTGAATAATCACTACAAAGCTCTCAGAGAATAATTTTAAAAAGTAGGTATATAAATAAACAATACATAAAAAATTGTTATTTTCTTATGTACCATGTTGAAAATAGCAACGATACTGTGGATGGAACAGTGTAGGCATATACTACACAAGGATGCAAGGAAGGGTCAGTTTTATGACATCAGGTAGTTATATAGTTTCAGTATTCTGCGTTGTCAGCGGTTAACATAAGTCTCAGACGATCGGTCTATATTAATATCGACAATTACATATTGGTTCTTTATTTTCAATATTCCTGATTATTGTATTCGTGTTGTGTGTTCTAGAATAGTTTATCGTTAATAAAGAAAATTACGTGTATTGCGTATTATATTTTCTCAGATTTCCAGCCTAAAATTCTAACATACCACTTATTACCCCGAGGCGAAGCTAAAGGGGTTATAGTCTCACGACAAAAAGTTGGTAACTGGCCCGATTTTAAAAATTCGAACGGATATCGATAAAACACACATGCTTTCATTAGGGAATTTGAATTCCCAATTTTTCCCAACGAAGAATAAAAAAATATAGCGTTTTTACCCCGAGGTGAAGCTAAATTCTCACTACAAAAAGTTGGGATCTGGTCCGATTTTAAAAATTCCAACAGATATCGATAAAATACATATGATTTCATCAGAGAAATTTTGTTCCCAATTTTTTCCCAACGAAGAATACAAAATTATAGCGTTTTTTAGATAGGCATTACGACATGCGCATGCGCCAAGGTCGATATGTACGAAGTCCTACAAAACATGCGTCGAAGTGCTCTGTGTGCCACGGTAACCAAGCGAGGTTGATAGCTTAAGCTTGATTCTGCGTCTGTGTCTGCTTCCCATCCATAGAGATATCTTATCAATTTGATTCATAATTTGCAGCAAAATGAGCCGGGATAGGATATTCAAATTAGACAGTCAAACAATGAATTTTTTTGCTAAATTATCACGGATTTTATTCGTAATATCGACTTATTAATACATTTATTGCAATTTTCCTTCATTTCATTCGTAATATCGACTTTCATTGTTATTTTTAATTTATATAATAGGTACATTCAAAAAATATTGACGACCTGCACATGCGCCGAGGGGTTTTATCATTCCTAGCGCTACGCAGTAGGGTGTCCTTCATTTTTTGGTATATTCTCGGTAATATTTTTAACAATATATAAATGTCCAATATATTGGAATAAAAATTCCTATATCCTCTTGTTGTACGGAAAAGAAAGAAATAATCCTATTATTTTGCAAAAACTCAATTTAATATACATTATTTGTGCAACTCTGAGCACAAATAAAATGAAAAATTGATGACCACATCCTTCAAAAAGCAATAAGTTTGTGGTTATGCTATTTCTAATATATTTTTTAATCAAGTGAATATCCTGTTCATTGAAGATAATTTGAGATTATCCCAACAATTAAAGGATATTTTGGCTGTGATGAATACCTAAATATCGATAAATATATTCAACCTACGAATCATTTGTTATATTGCTCGAAGTTATTTATGCAAAGACGGTTATTCAATTGATCGATACTCTACTCTTGCTTGACTCCTGCTTACTGATGAGCAACACTTGATCTCTCGGTATGTAGCATTTGGCGTGACTTATTTCGCGAATACGAGGAAAATATATAACATGAATTAGTTCAATTTATTATGTGTTAAGTGCTAGCGAGAGATTTCTACCTACTTTAACACAATGAACACAAAAATTTTCATAATACCCTATTTCCGAGCCTATTTCCATGCAACTCACTACCACCATCAGTGAGCAGGGAAGTGGGCAGTGCGAGTATTCCAACGGATCGTTCTCTCTGCCATTGCCTATGCTTTTTCCATTGAAGCACCCTTCTTTCAGCGGCGGTATTTTGGACGCAAATTTCTGTCATTTCCTTTTTAATACACTACCGTAATTTTGCAACCTTAAAACACAGAGACCTGTCATGCAGCAGTTTCAATGTCATTTATTGTCGAGTTTATTGCTGAAAAATTGACTGAAGGCTTCCCAGGAAGTATTCCGTACAAAAAAGCAGGCAGAGCGAGTTTCCGTGGCAGTTGCATATCATTAGTGATTGCGACTATAGTAACGCTCGCTCAAAATGTCTTATAATATGATATATTTATGAATATATTATTCAATTAATCATAATATATTTCTCCATATATTTGGACTTCAATCAAGTACAGAAAGCATATCTACTGTTGATATTTACTTCCAAGACGTGTAAATAACTGTCTTGGTGCGTCAGATAGTCATAAGAATGACTCATGTTATATAAACAAAATGCATGGATGCAATGGAAAGATAAGTTCGACAATAGCGAACACTATATGCGGTGATTGATAACGTAGGTAATAATGAAAAAGGTCGTAATCTGTGTAGGTATATATAATATATTGTTAAAGACTAAAGTCATTTGATACCTAAAATTAAATAGAATGCAACTGATAATGTACTGATATTCCCAGTGTAAGCAAAAGAATCGATGTAAATGTATCTTAGATATTTTTGAAAATCAATGCTTCCAACTACTTCATTACAGAGAATTGATAAGGTCAATGTCGAAATAAAAACTAATAATCGATCTTCTGAATCTAAACAATATTTCAAATCATTTTTCAACTTCAATAATTATATTGCATGAGTTTGAGGAGCATATAATTAATTTTTTCAAGAAATATATTTTGAATCATCAACCAACCAAGCTAAAAGGGACCTTGAGGTCTTAAAATATTTTACGCCATCATAAATTTTGCTGACGAATAAAGTTCTAGAAAATTCCAAGAATAGTGTTGCTGTATTTGTTGCATCGCATCAGTACACACTCACGATTGACTGAACGCAAAGTAGCAGATGTGAGATGTGATAATATTCCAACGTATATTTGACTCAGCATTCTTGTTCGGCCACATCTAGGGTAGGTATGAGACCCATTTTTGAATTGAATGTACTACTTTGTTATATTGGGTAGTCATAGCACAAATAAATTCGAACAAAACAATAAACAGTTTAGAGAAAACAAGACTACTTGAAGAAATTTCGTGTCATTTACTTACACATTTTGTATTGATTAATTCGAAGTAGGTATGTCATAATATTTCCGGGAACTTATTTTCTTTGATAACTTCAGTTGAGTAGATGTTGTCCGTTTTTACACTAAGGTCATATAAAAATTCAATTACAATACAGATACAGAAACAATGAACAAATTTAATATTATATAAATGTCGTATAGACAATAGACCATTGCACTGTATGGAAAGTCAACGGACAGAGGTGGATGTGGATTTTGGATCGGTTCGCTACCTCCGGAACTATATATATATATATATATATATATATATATATATATATATATATATATATATATATATATATATATATATATATATATACATATATATTAAGTAAGTAGGTATACAATATAAAATGAAAAATATTGTGACAAAGTTTACATACTTTAATTATTGATAGAAGCATTTGTTATTTGAATCCAATGTTAAATTAACTTCGAGAAACGTAAATAATTTTAGATATTATCTTGAAGCACTGATAGAGACTTTATTTTAAAAGTCGATACGACCAAATTGTAGGTTACGGAGCCAGCCAAATGAACATCTTCATCTCCATCGATTATGATCTGAAGACACGAATTTATTCCTATGGAACCCACTTGACAAGACACTATAATATCTGACCGCTGCGAGAGCCTATCATTAGAAAAGACGATAAAGTCATTACCTTCGAAAAAGAAGAAAATATAATTAACAGCTTGAAAAGAGAAACGGACGGCAGGTAGAATTTAAATGAGTGGGTACGGGTCTATGTGGAAAAGGCAAAAAGGAACGCGCTTGGGCACACAGCGGAGATGTGTTAAATTAAGAAATTAAATAACGAGAATGATAACCTGTCCCTTTCCAGTTTTCGCTCGATTTGTTCCGAAGCGCCTAGTTAATATGAAGGAAATTATTATGTTCTCTTCAAGTCCTGGCAGTAAGCGCCTAATATTAATGGAAAATTTACTATTTATAATTCAAGGTTGACGAGACATTTTAACAATACGACTATTATTGTTAGAAGTTAAAAACATTCATTAATTAATATCTAATACCTATTATATCTTCAATACATGAATAAGGTATTTAATTTCTATGTCTGAATTTGGAAAATAAATGAAATCTTATGTTTTTATTTGATTGAACTAGTATTGAAAAAATTTCAATAAATATGGTGAACATAAAATTGAAAAATATTACCTATTAATTCAGAACAAACCTATGAAACCTATTTTCTTTAATTATCCTGACGATTAACCGGAAATTACTTAGTATTTTTTGCTAAAAAATATAAAAATTTAATGCTATTGAATATTTATTTGAATCTCGATTTGAATATCAAGAAATAAAATTTTAACTAGAACTGAAATAGTTTTTAAGAAATAATGTATTGAATATAGGCACCTAAAGAATATTTACCTCCATATTCCCTTTGGAGGTATGTAATTCCCGGTTTTTTTGAATTTTTCTAATAGATTCTTTCGTCGCGTAAATCTCTGTTTTTCTACAGTATCACTGAGCCCATTATTGCGAAATCTTACTGATCATTAGAATATAATAGATATACGTATTCAAAAATTATAATAATTAAACACATTCGAAACTGATATCACTAAACTCAAAATTTAGACCCGAAAAACATGATAATGATAAATCATTGATTTAAATGAGCTGATGAAATAACAATATAAGTATATATATATATATATATATATATATATATATATATATATATATATAAACATAAAGCTGTGCAGAAAGTTTTGCATACCTTAACAATAAAGCTGTAGAAGTTTTGCATATAATATATATATATATATATATATATATATATATATATATATATATATATATATATATATATATATATATATATATATAATAAAGTATAAACTTTAAAATAAAAACACTTGGCTTATGTTTCACAATATAAAAAATCTTTAGATACTGTACTTAGCAGTAATAAAAGGTCGACATGTTTCGAGCTATGAACTAATTATCAAGACTGACAACAGGAGAGTATTGCATCGTAATTTATAAAACAGACAAAAGCAAAGGTGATACCTGAAAATCAATATATATATATATATATATATCGAGATATATAAGGAAATTAAAGGTTGCATACGTGTATATGTATCTAGATCATATCCCTTTAATTTTTATGTTATTAGGCTGATCTTATAAAACAGATAAACTGAGCGAAAAACATAGGTACTTAATCTATGGTTATCACAAAAACGCCAAGCAAACTTAATGATTCAGAGAGAATATGTTAAAAAAAATCTGAGGATACAAATATCTGGGAAAAGTAATTAACGAATTCCACTAAAGAGATTAAATCAAGGATCTGACAAGCAATACATTAACAAAATGAATAATGTTTTGTGCAGCACAGAACTTAATATCGACCAGACTTTTAAGGAGTTCTCTGTTTTGTTTCATAGTGACAAGAAGACACTGTTGTTAAAAAAAGATATTGCTGATTGGTAGGTGGCGTTCGAGGTATCTGCATACTTATAGAAGAATATTGAGAATAAACTGGGTCGATCGAATTACAAACGACGAAGTGTTGAGAGGAATAAGAAAACAAAATGTGTTAAACACCATCAAAATTGAAAAGTTAAAATACTAAGGCCACGTTACGTGGGGTGTGCGCTGCGGGTGATCCATGCAGGAAACAATTCATGGACAAAGAGGGCGAGGAAGAAGGCACCTTTTTTGGTAAAACAACCTAACAAACTACAGTTCTGTGAAACTATTTAGAGTACATAAAAAAATACTTTTTATTGGAGTAATAAGTACTGTAAATAAAGTTGATTGAGTATCTTCATCAGAATTTAGAAATACCTTCTCCACGTTCGACAATACATATAGTATAGGTAAGTACTTTGTTCATTTGAGTTCATTTGAAATAATGATATTTCTATTTTATACGTACTCACTAAAACTTGCAGTTTGATTCGAATTACGAAACATTAACATAAAGTAACAAAAATATAAACTTCTATTCACTTGTTGCTATGATTTGTTCATAGCTAATCAACGTAAAGCACTAATTTCTGTTTCGAATGACACTAATATACCTATCATAATCAAACCAGCTTTGCAAAGCAAACATTAATGATAATATTATATTACATAGGCACACTAACTTGGAAGTTATGAGAATTCTTGCTACGAGGTAGAAATTCAATGCACAAATATTAAGGCACGTAATATGCTACTCTAAGGACATAACATTGATTTCATTCCCACCGACTGCATACGTATAATTTCAAATGTAATCACAGTCTCAACTGTACCAGAGCATACAACCAAGAGAGGCATATTGTTAAAATAACAAACCTCTATGATGACGAACGTGATGATTCCCTGTTCCTGAGCAGCAAGGTTGTTCCATATACATTGTCCAGCTGTTTTCGAAATCGGCAGTTACTTTATCAAAAAGCTCTATCTGCACAAACACAGTCACCACAAACAAAACTTTCAGAACACGCGCTCGTCTGCGATCCATTTTGAGCTGCACGTGTTTCCAGACTCTACTAAATATGGAGGATTTAATTCAGAACAGAGTCGAATTCACTAGACTAGACCGACTTGGGTAAATATCCATTAAATGTTGTTTAGACTGAAATTTCGGAGTAATACGTCTAGTAAACAATGTTATCTTTTGTACTTCAGCCGGCACAGTCGATACCAAACAAACACTATTACTGCCAAACCACGTTAGATGAAAGAAATCATCGAAAATTGTATGTGATCATAGATCAGTAATCCTACAAACATATAGTTTCATTAATGTCTGTGCTACAACAGGGCTTAATTATCATTGTTTACGAAATTCCGAGTAAGTTCAACGGAACGTAGCACCCTCCATTAGCAAGAACTCGCACCAAACTGACTAGTTTCGAGACAGAGTTTATGAAGAACTACATCGAGGACTGGTTGGATGTGAATTCGGTTTCGTTCGGAGTTTGTCGGGCGTGCACGGAGGAGCAGAGCCAGTGCGAATTGAACGGTTGAAACCGATGCGATGCGAAGGACCAAAAACGAGGAGATGCTAAAGATATCGTTTTTGGTGATCTCGATGTCAGGTAGTCGAAACGGTATGTGACCGTCGATTGTTACTAGTCTTTTTCATAGAAATATGGAAGTTTTAATACCTGGCACATATATAATGTCTATTAAATACTGCACCAGTTTCATTGCTGATATTTTCTTGCTTCACGCTCGGCTTTTTCAAATGAATTCATGTTTGATTTAGTCTATTAACTGGCAGAATGTTAAAGTTAATAAATAATATTTCACATACAATAACGACTTTGACACCTTCCATCCATTCACTTAAAATATTTAGGGACAATATAAATTATAAATGATGAAATTTTCAATAATTTAAAACATCTTTTATCAAGTTTCACTAAATATTCATTCAACAATAAAATGAACGTTTCCCACAATTAGGTCATTTTCAAGTCGTAGTTCTCCAAACCGGTCGCCGTCGTTATATTATTATGAACAAATTTTCGGTAAAATTATGGATAATATTAGTTTTTTTTAATTCATAATAAGATTGATATTCACAAAATAGAAAAATTATGGATATCCTTTATTATTTTGTGTGTTACTCCATCTAGTATCGAAAGCGTGTTTAACTTATATAAAAGTATTGTACGAATACAAAACAACCTATAAACTAAACAAGTTTATCTTTCTTTCTTTGGCATTGTAGAGAATATTTTACAATATATCTGACTACGAATATTTTTAGTTGTTTCTATATAGTTTGGTGGGCCACAGTTTACGTTTCGTCTATTTATGAAAGCTCATAATGATAATATTCTCAAAAGAGTAGTCCTATGCCTGAGTACTAATTAATTATTATATTTTGTTGTTTTCATTCAGTTGTTCACTGTAGCATTCTCCTAATGAAGCTATTCTACAATGGTAAATTATTTGGATCTCAAGAACAATGTATGTAGTCTACAGCCAGCTCAATAATTTTCAATCTTCTTATTATGATATATATATATATATATATATATATATATATATATATATATATATATATATATATATATATATATATATATATATATATATATATATATATATATATATATATATATATATATATATATATATATATATATATATATATATATATATATATATATATATATATATATATATATATATATATATATATATATATATATATATATATATATATATATATATATATATATATATATATATATATATATATATATATATATATAATATATATATATATATATATATATATATATATATATATATATATATATTATATATATATATATATATATATATATATATATATATATATATATATATATATATATATATATATATATATATATGTATATATATATATATATATATATATATATATACATATAATATATATATATATATATATATAATATATATATATATATATATATATATATATATATATATATATATATATATATATATATATATATATATATATACAGGGTTAGAATTATTTAGAGGGGGACTACAGGGATATCGTAAACCGTTAGAAATACAGGGTGGCTTAAATCACAAAAAAGTTGCGTTATTTAGGGATGAGTGTGATGGTGTAAACGGATCCAAAATATCTCCAATAGTTCCCGAGATATTTCAAAAAAACTAAAAATCGAGATTTTTTTTTTTTCTTTGTAACTCATTTGTTTCTGGAGATAACTTCACGAAATTCGGTTTGTGGCTATTATTCAACATAGCAATTTTACCGGCGTTGTCAGATTTTTTCTATTTTCCATTGTTACAGAGACGCGATAGTCAACTTTTTTTTTCTTATGGGCCCCATGTTGGTTCTCCTTATGGAATGATAAAGAAAAAAATTATGAATTCAAAAATGTATCACACTTTACAAAAATACTGAGTCTAGTTACGCAAATTTGAACTTCTTTTTATTTTTTTGTTTAAGTAGTAGGCTGGTGCCAGAATTGTCAAATAACTTTGTTGACAGTTGTAATGTGAAACCATCACTTGAGCTTTGTAAAAACCTGAATCCTGTTTGATCAGTAACGCCCTATTAATTACATAAGTAATGAAATATTCGTTGTCGGAAAAGCAAGACACATGTATGATACTTACATACGCGCATACAGAAACTCCAGAATAGCATCTGAAAGTTATTTGCAAAAATATCCAGAACGAATGCAGCCGAATTGTACCATTTTCCAAAAACTGGTCAGATGTTTGAGGGAAAATGGTAGTTTAGAAAAAAAGAGAGGCAAGTACCACATAACCGCTACACATAATGAAATAATTGTGCTTGCTCAAGTTCATATAAACCCAGAAACTTCCACAACTGCAAACGCTAGGAAATGTGGTGTGTCGCAAAGAGGCGTATCAAAAATTTTAAATTACACGATTACAAGTTTACTATAGTACAAGGGTTACAACAGGGCGATCATCAAAACAGATTGAAATTGGCTTTGTCAAAAATTAATGAAATATCCTCAATTCCCGACAAAAGTCCTTTGGTCGGATGAATCCACGTTCACTAACAATGGTGTATTTAACCGGAGAAATCATAATCACTGGGCCAATTCCATCCCACATTTAAAATATGAGTCAAGACATCAAATTAGATTTAGTGTTAATGTTTATTGTGCTATATTGAATAACCAGATAATTGGACCCTACTTCATCGATAGTACTTTAAATGGACCCAAGTACTTAGATATTACCTACTGCAAAATTATGTAGAACAATTTCTACAGGCATTGCCAGTTGTACGCTATGTAGAGTGTTGGTATCAGCATGATGGTGCTCCAGCGAATAATAATTTGGAAGTCAGGGAGTTTTTGAATACTAGATTCAGCGAGCAATGGATTGGGAGAAACGGACCCATTAACTGGCCGGCTAGATCTCCGGACATGAATCCGATGGATTACTTTTTTTGGGGAGTCTTAAAGGACTATGTTTATCCAGTCCCCTCACATAATACAAATGAAATTCACAACAGAATTATAGAAGGAATTAGATCCATATCTCCTGAGCAAATTCGAGCGGCTATCCAGGGAATTTCAGAAAGAGCGAGGTTGTGCATTATTAACGAAAAAAAAATAACCATTTTGGACGTATTTGAAAATTGACTTTTTTATTATAAATTTTTTGCTTTTGTTCGATTTGTGTTTTCAATAAAAAAAGATTTGTATTACTGAACTAATATATGATTTTTTGTTTGATACATAATACACAGGAAAAATGTTTTCCATTTAACATTAAATAAATGACAAGTGAATCACTATCCTTTTCACAAAGTTTTAACAAAAACTTAATTTTAGCTGTGTGAATTCATATTTTTGAAAGGTGTGATACACTGTTGAATTCGTAATTTTTTTCTTCATCACTACATAAGAAAAACCAACATGGCGTCCATAAGAAAAAAAAAGTTGACTATCGTGTCTCTGTAACAATGAAAAATAGAAAAAATCTAACAACGCCGGTAGAATTGCTATGTTGAATAATAGCTACAAACCGAATTTCGTGAAGTTATCTCCAGAAACAAATGAGTTACAAAGAAAAAAAGAAAATCTCGATTTTTAGTTTTTTAGAAATATCTCGGGAACCATTGGAGATATTTTGGATCTGTTCACACCATCACACTCATCCCTAAATAACGCAACTGTTTTGTAATTTAAGCCACCCTGTATTTCTAACGGTTTACGATATCCCTGTAGTACCCCTCTAAATAGTTCTAACCCTGTATATACAGTGAGTTTCAAAAAGTTTAGACCATTTGGATAATTTTATTATCCATTTGTCAGAAATTTTTATTCCTGATAAAAACTGGTACATTTCAGAAAACTTCGATCTGAGATGTCAACATTGTGAATTTTTGAAAGGTGTACAGGGGTAAACAAAAAAAGAAATTTGGATCAGAAGTAAACTACTCTTATTTTCGACATTATTAAAGAAGTTCATGAAGAAAAGTTTTCAAATTTGCAAAAAGAAATTCAGCTTTGAAATCACAGCGACCTTTACGCAGAAGAACAAAAAAATCCATTTTTTTTAATTTTCAGCCTCATAAAAAGTACTAGAGTGTGATATACGCTTTCGGCGCCTCACTTATATGCATAAAATTGATTCAATCAATTTCTTGTCATTAAATGATATCAATAGTTTCTTTGGACATACATAGGTACAGAGGGAAATATCAAGTTTGCAAAAAACCAGTCAAAATTCAAGCCATTTTCAACAAACATCGATATACTAGTAAATAGTTCGAATAATAAATTGGACTGAATTTCACATTGAAATAATACTATAGTAATATGAGGGAGGCATCTGAGGTGTATACGAGATACTAGTACTCTTTATGGGACTTGAACAATAAAAAATTGTATTGTTTTTGCTTTTTTGCGTAGATGGCTGTGATTTCGAATCACTGTTTTCAAATCTAAACAACTTTTCTAAATCAACTTTTTTCATAATGTCAAAAATAAGAGTTCTTTACTCTTGATCTAAATTTCTGTTTCTTGTACTCCCCTGTACACCGTTCAGAAATTTAGAATTTTGACATCTCAAATCGATTTTTTGCTTTCAGTATTGATCTCATTAGCTGCCGCAGAGTCAATCAGATACTGTGATATCCCAAATTTTTAGATTAAGTCTACATATTCACATATTAAACTCAATCATCTCAAAATTTCTTTAGTCTTTATCATTTGTTCGAATAGTAGTTCCTTTATTTTTTCAGTTTAATAACGGAGTTAATGGATTGCAAACAATTTCCTGCTTATCTCTTATTGAATTGTCTCTTTCTAGAAATATATCCTAGAAGAAACAAATAAATATTTCTTTGGATACCAAACTTTAGCACAGTGCCAAACATCTCCCGAACAATCAGTCTACTTAAGTGAAATTGATGAAAAACCTCCACGCTTTCCTCTGCTAAAGAAAACTTTTCCCAAAAACTTAATTCATTTGTTCTGTGAGGGATTAATCATACAAGTCGGCCATCAGCTCGAATAGGGAAAAGGACAAACGGAACGTCAATCAACTGGGGCAAGAGCAGAGCCGACGCTCGGACGTACCGGAAATAAGGTCCCTTTTCCGGCCCGCGATAAATATCGAAAGTTGAGAGAGGGCTAAACTAATGTTCTGGCGAAATGTTGGAGTGGTAAGCAGAAACCTTCTTATGGCTTTGAAATACCCTAATACAAAATTAGAATCCTCCAGGATTTGTGCACATTTTGTTGAAAAATGAAGCCTATTGCATAGGTATAGGTATAGAAACCACCATTTTTATAAATTCTACATATCTCACAAAAGTTTTTGAAACGGAATAACCCGGAATGTTTAGAAACTCGTGAAGTATTATCTTCGAATCAATATATCTGCCTGCACATCAACGCTATCTAGAATAATTGTTAATGCTTGTCAACCCTAATATCTAATTAAATATATAATATCTGCATTTTATACAATTTTGAGTGTAATCACATTCACTGGAGTTGAAGGAAGTATGTCAGCCTATTGTCTTATTTATCTTTATTCATCACAGGCTAGGATTTTCCATGATTTAGAATTCTTATTTCAAGATTCCTCCAGTTGGTGTTATCAATGAACTACAACAAATGCATACAGAAATCGTTGGTCGAACGTTTTTTTCTATTATTAAAATTATGAGAATCAATAATATAACATAATATTTATCCCATATGAAACTTTCTTGTGAAATTCATATTACAACTTGGCAACAATTATCCAAATGCTGTTCTGTCGTATGGAGATTTAGACAAGCTTCCATATGATAATCTTTTGTCAATCTAGTCACAATAATGGGCAAAGTAAGGCCCGCGGGCCTGCTCCGGTCCACGAAACGATTTAATCCGGCCCGCCGAAAGTGCATCGAAATGAATAGTAGTATATATCTCTCGATAATTATATTTTAACGATCCAGCAGTAGAAAGTAAAATAATAGATGCATAGGTGAAGGAGTCAGCTAGATTAGCCACGTAGTAAATATGGAATAAAATTGCAAAGAAAGACCCTGTTTCTAGATGAGACTTGGGGTTGTCTGAAATTATTTAAACCTCAGCTTTTTCTGTTTTATAACTGCATGGAGAAGAGAGATTCAACACTTTCCATGTTTAAAATCCATGCCACCTGTTAGTGAGAACAAATTGAAATAATTCAGTCATGTGTTGAAGAAACTTCACACGGAATTGGAAATTAGGTTTCAAGTTTAATATGGACCCAGGAATGTTTCTGCAGAGTTGCAGTTGGAAATTATTTAAATGCAGTGCAGCCCATTTAAAACTGTTCTTAAATTCCAATTTAATGGTGAATCAAACCAATTTCATATGTTTCACACACCTACCGTGACAGGGCAAATAAATGTTAAATTTTAATTTGAAACTGACATTTATGCAAGTGTGTTATGTTTATCTGTTCAAAAGTTCTCAAAACAAAATGCATTTCTGCTAAAATTCTGGCACTCCTCTTAGTCCAGTCAATGACCATAGGTTCTACTTACTATCTATTTCAAAGTCTACCCTGTTGCGGGGGTTGCTTTCACCCTGGGGGTAGATGCCACCGCTTCTTGGGGGTGAACAATTTTTCTTTAAAAATAAGTGCGGAAATCGATACATTGACTAATTTTAAGCAACTTTTGTTCCATGAAGTTTTCCACTTATTCGCGAGTGAAATTGTCGGTTTTCAGGCAAAAAAACACGTGTTCAGATACTTTCTCGTGAATAACTGAAAAAATATGCATTTAAACAAAAAAACTATAGTTAGCAAATTTATAGTTTATAAAAAAACAAAGAAAATCGTGTATTTATGATGTATGCAGACCCAATACAAACGGAATTATTGCTTGTTGAATGTTGATTGGTATTTTCAATCGCCAAAATGGAAAGTTTCTACGTACAATAACCAAACACCTATACATTTTCGGAAAAAACTCATAACACATTTTTTGAAGTCCTTTGAAAAACCTTAATTTTTATTTTTGAAAAAAGTTCCTAGCATCAAAACTAAGCGAGTCATGAAGAAAATAATACCGATTCCTATTTTATCGTTGGAAAAAAATAGTGAAAATCTCACCCTCTCTTCCACCCCATTTGAAAAAAAATCGTTGCCACTTCATACAATTCACTTCATTTATGTTTTTATAATATTTTCTGAGTGTTTGACTAGTTTAAAGTATGTACTTCTTTCTGAAAAAAATTGAGTTTGAAGAGAGAAAATCATTTTCGTAATTTTGGGAAATATCGCATTTTCTTCAAAATAACTCGAAAGCTGTTAATGATACGCAAAATTTTGTGGAGTACTATATTGTAGTTCTTTTTTATTCAAAAATTTTGGCGTTCTATTTTTTTTGGAGATTAAAAATTGAGTAAGATATGGCCATTTAAAACTTGCGTGTGTTCGAGCAAAGTACCTTTTTTGACCTCTTTTAGCATGAAGCTTTTTGAAAATAAGATCTGAAAAATTTATTCAGACGAACTTATAGCTTCTGAAAAAACCTACAAAATGCTTTTTTGAAGGACTTGATTGCATAAAAACTAAGCGAGTTATGGGGAAAAAACCAAAAGCACATTTTTGTAGAAATTAGAATATGGATATTAGTATATTGATGAATACACATAGTGGTAAATACCAATCAACTTTCAACAAGCAATAATTCCGTTCGTAATGGGTCAGAATACATCATATATACACGATTTTCTTTGTTTTTTTATAAGCTGAAATTTTGCTCTCTACAGGTTTTTGGATTCAATGCATATTTTTCCAGTTATTCGCCAAAAATAATCTGAAAACGTGTTTTTTTGCCTGAAAACCGACAATTTCACTCGCGAATAAGTCGAAAAGTATTGACAAAAACAACTTCATAGAACAAAAGTTGCTTAGAATTAGTCAATTCATCGATTTCCGTACTTATTTTTAATAAAAAAATTTTCAATCCCGAGAAGGGGTGGCATCCACCCCCCAGAGAAAAAGCAACCTCCGGCACAGGGTAGACTTTGGAATAGATGATAAGTTAAACCTAAATCCAAATTTTGATATAAATCGGTGCTGTATGGGATAAATACACAGTTTTAATTCACACAATGTCATCTTCAGATTCTCAAAGATGTTGATATGCTTCTATTTATCGAAAAAGGCATTCGTGCCGGTATTAGCCAATGTTCAAATCGATGCAGTAAAGCCAACAACAAATATATGAAAGATTTTAATTCCAAAGAACTTGTAACATTCTTATTATACTGGGACTTTAACAATTTATATGGTTGGGCTATGAGTCAGTATCTGCCCTATGACGGATTTGAATGGGTAACGGATACCAATATTGATGTCACTCAGATAGCAGATGACGCATCCGAGGGGTTTATTTTGGAGGTGGATTTAGAATATCCTCGGGTGCTGCATGACTCCTCATAAGATCTGCCTTTTTGCCCCGAAACGCGTGTACCTCCAGGTGCAAAACTATCCAAATTATTAACAACTTTATATAACAAAGAAAAATATATTATACATTACCGAAATCTGGAGCAGGCATTGAAGAAAGGGTTGAAATTAACAAAAATTCATCGGGTTCTAAAATTTAAACAGTCAGCGTGGTTGAAGGCCTACATTGACAAAAATACGCAGCTTAGAACTGCCGCAAGAAATTAGTTTGAGAAAAATTAATTTAAACTCATGAACAATGCGGTCTTTGGTAAAACAATGGAGAATTTGAGAAAGCATAGGGTGGTCAAGCTGGTAAATAAGTGGGAAGGGCGTTATGGGGCTGCAAGTTACATTTCTAAACCAAACTTCAAGAGTCGAACCATCTTTGATGAGGAACAAAATCTCGTCGATATTGAAATGGGGAAAGTAGATATATTATTCAACAAACCACTCTATATTGGTATGACGATATTAGTCATATCAAAGCTATGCCTATATGACTTTTTTTACCGTGATTGACTGGACTATCTGATGTTTCTTAAACTTTCTGGCCCCACATGGAAAAAGTTTGCCCACCACTGAGTATAATTCTATAGTTTCGGCAACCCCGCGATATTATTTTTCTGATTCAGTATTGGTAAGTGTGCGTGTAGACTAGCAGGCAGACCGAACCTCAATTACATCCACAGTTAGAACTGTAATCCCATCGATGTTTTTCAGGAAGTCACGGAATCGTAATATTTATAATTATTGAATGTTTTCAAATCTTGCACTCGTGTAAATGGTAATGTAACGTGTTTTCAAAGCATTGCAAAAAGGGGTTAGGAAAATTAATAAAGAGAAAATTACCGAGGAACAGAAATAGCAATAGATTAATTTTTTTAAATTGTGTAGAGGTAGTCAAATCATGCCCTTGAAGAAAAATACCGATATACAGACAGTAGGTTTGGTTGAATAAAATAACCGATGCTGTAAAGGACAGGTTAGCTGATGTTTTATTCTTATTTCCTTGAACAGAAGGAAGGTGGAATTTGTATACAGTTAATTGTTTCAATGAATCAATAACACAGTATCATAATAATGATGAAGATGCTGCTCTACTCGTTTCAATAATAAACAACCAATATCGATCAA
The DNA here is from genome assembly GCA_030704885.1 of Cynegetis impunctata. Taxonomy (NCBI): domain Eukaryota; kingdom Metazoa; phylum Arthropoda; class Insecta; order Coleoptera; family Coccinellidae; genus Cynegetis; species Cynegetis impunctata. The sequence goes on from JARQZK010005073.1 coordinate 793,699, forward strand.
TGACCGATAAATTACTATAAAATTTTATATATATATATATATATATATATATATATATATATATATATATATATATATATATATATATATATATATATATATATATATATATATATATATATATATATATACATATCTCTTGATAATTATTAGCAATAACAGGCTGGTTGAATCTTAAAAAACTCGATTTAATTGATAAGTTGACGTTTCACTATGACATTCATAGTTATTCAAAACTTTTGAAAAAAATTGAAAATTCTTTGACATTTATTGACTTGAAAAAATTGAATAGATAAGATTGATCTGTCTTGTTAAAAATTCTTTCAGTCTAATATTAACATTCAAAATTGTTATCATGAGAAGGCAAGGGAAACTACAGAAACCTTTACCTATGTAATGTTCGAAAATAATAATAATAGGGTACTATTTATTTAACAGAAAGAAATTAGTCACGGGAAAATATTAAAAAAGTAGAGCTGAATTATCGGTATAGAACGTTTATATGGAAGCAGCCGTTGACACGTGTGTCGGACTCTTTGGTCCTCATCAGAACGGCGTAGCTAAGTATTGGATTGAAAATTTGTAGATGAAAATAGTTTAATAAATAAAATCCTCTGTTATGGAAGAAAATCACTTATTTGTGGTTTTTCTTCCATAACAGAGGATTTTATTTATTAAACTATTTTCATCTACAAATTTTCAATCCATTACTTAGCTACGCCGTTCTGATGAGGACCAAAGAGTCCGAAACACGTGTCAACGGCTGCTTCCATATAAACGTTCTATACCGATAATTCTGCTCTACTTTTTTAATATTTTCCCGTGACTAATTTCTTTCTGTTAAATAAATAGTACCCTATTATTATTATTTTCGAACATTACATAGGTAAAGGTTTCTGTAGTTTCCCTTGCCTTCTCATGATAACAATTTTGAATGTTAATATTAGACTGAAAGAATTTTTAACAAGACAGATCAATCTTATCTATTCAATTTTTTCAAGTCAATAAATGTCAAAGAATTTTCAATTTTTTTCAAAAGTTTTGAATAACTATGAATGTCATAGTGAAACGTCAACTTATTAATTAAATCGAGTTTTTTAAGATTCAACCAGCCTGTCATTGCTAATAATTATCAAGAGATTAAAAATAAATCACAGGCAACAACAATTCGAATAAATATATATACATATATATATATATATATATATATATATATATATATATATATATATATATATATATATATATATATATATATATATATATATATATATATATATATACCAGGTTTAATGACGGAGAATTACTATCAATGAATGCCTCTGTGTGTATAAATTACATATCACTAAAACAAAATATTTATATTTTAATCAATCTGATGGTGTACTTAAAAAATGAAGTGTTTATCGAATTTGCGAAAGACAATTTTTTTTTGAGTAATCACGTTAAATTTTTGAGAATTTTGTTGGACCAAGACCTCAGGGGGATCCTTACATGTAGATTATGTGGCTAAAAAACTAAATTCGGAATTCTATTCTAGTCACATAAATTATAATATCATGTTTTGGGGTATTTTTGTTGATAGCCGAAGAGTCTTTATATCACAAAAATGCATAACTAAAACAATTTTTGAACTAGAACCTTGAGAATCTTGCAAGCTTTCATTCATTGACAATAAAATATAACGACACCTTGTATCTATATATGTATACGTGCCTACTCTATGTAAAGGAAAATGGACGTAATTTTGTAATATTGGGTAGTTTTCATTGTTATAACAAAAAAAATGTTGAAATTTTTTCTATCCCTATAGATGGTTCCGCCAGGTATGAAAACTCACCAGCTTATCAATGCATTAAACTGTTTTATCATCTACCTTACGCTTTGAAATACCTTGGTCATGCTAGGTTCAAGAAAGTCCTGGCAAAATGTTACTATAGTGCCTGACCGATATCCATGTTACTTTATATGAATTACGTGTCGAACACAATCATATAATTGTCTAAATGGATATAGTGAACATTATTACTATTGTTATTTAACGTTCATAGCATTTTAGTCATGCTGAAAATCAAAGCGTTCATAAAATTTACTCCTAATAATCTTTCAATTTAGTTTCAATAAGTTTTCATGGATTCATACGGCTCTTGTATGCGCTAGTTTGAGATTGAATAGTGTCGAAATTACTGAAATTTTCCTGTGATTATAGTATATTGTTGAATAGTGTAAACAGGGAATAATTCATACTATTCATTATATTATATGAAAAGCATTCCAAGTCTACTTATAGAAGATATTCTGAAGACACTATGTGACATAATAATCTAGTGCCCTTAGTTCTTCAGTGAAAAATTATACCATTGAATATATTTCAGTTTATTCAAATACAAATTGAATTAATTTTTTACTTCATAGTTGTATTCTATAGTAAATATTCCATTCAAAGAACTGAAAGAGACACCCACCATTTGGAATCTTTGAATCTTTTATTCCCGGGACAAGTTAATGAAAATCCAATGAGTTAGAGCTACGCACACTTATAATTTGTTTATCCTTTCAATAAAAGTATTGTTTTGTATTCAACTCAAGTGTTTGCAGAGTGAAATTTCAAAGTGAATGCAGAGTAACTTATTTCATTACATTCATCAGTAGAATAGTTCGTATGAAGGAACCAATCGTATCTCAAAGGACAAGCCGAACTTTAAGTATTTATTCAACTATTTTGAAGATTAAATGCCACTCATATGAAGATACAGTTTCAAGAATCTAATGAATTTTTCTGATGAAAAACTATTAAGAAATTAGCTTCCTGCAAGTATAACAATGACCTCTGAAGGCTTTACACTTTTAGTACTCAAGTTCTATGGACAATTAATGAACTAATAGTAATAGCATAGTAAAGAAATTTCAAAATTATTTTTGATGCTACGGGCTTCAATTTGAACTGTCTGATTTGGTAAACCATGTGGTATGAACCAAATACAAAATCAATCATCAACCAGCGATTCTCAACCTGTGCGGCGCACCCTCCTAGGGGGACGAGAACACTCTAAATGGGGGGCGCAATTATATCCAAGAGAACCTATTATTTAAAAAAAATTGATGAGTATCCTGATAGAAAAGTACACACACATACAAAGGAAAATACTTTTGTTCTTATTTTAGGGTACATGTCCAGGAGAATATATTATATTTTACATAAACTGAACAAGGAAAATTCTTTAATAATTTGAAAAAATTATCAAACAACTTTCCAAGGGAGCTGGTTATACGTATTCCGCAACGCAAAATCTGCATTCACAATCGAACGGTGAATTATAGAAATTGTCAAGTCACCCCGAATCAAAATCTGCATACTGCTGTTTCGATCTTATAAGATCTCAGCAGTGCAGCTTATTTGACTCGGAGTGAATTAACAAATTTTTGATTGTTCCCCAATACAAATCGTGGTCAGTAACACTGTCTGTATAACAACCCAGAGCGCCCTCCCAGCAAAGATATTGCGAACCAACAATTCACCGCTTAGATCGAAAATGCAGAAACTTGTCGCACAAACACGTACCTCTTGACATGAAGATATCTACTCCACAACAGTGGTGTCTATGTTGCACTGATGAGATGTAATAAGATCGAAACAGCTGTATGCAGATTTTGAGTCGGGGTGACTTGATAATTTCTATAATTCACCGTTCGATTGTGAATGCAGATTTTGCGTTGCGGAATACGTATAACCAGCTCCCTTCGAAAGTTGTTTGATAATTTTTTAAATTATTAAAGAATTTTCCTTGTTCACTTTATGTGATGTATGAAATTGACCATGGTCAACAAGTATGTTTTTCATGATTTGATTGTTGTATCTTGCGTATTACGCTGCTAGCATCTTCGGAGCGCGCTCTCGTTAGTATATCCAAAGGTTTCAAATCACTATGTTAGTATGCCTTGGAATCATATACACCACTGTTGTAGAGTAGATATCTTCATGTAAGGAGGTACGTGTTTGCGCGACAAATTTCTGCAGTTTTGGTCTAAGCGGTGAATTGTTGGTTCTCAAATCTTTGCTGGGAGGGCGCTCTGGGTTGTTATTCAGACAGTGTTACTGACCACGATTTGTATTGGGAAACAATTGGAAATTTGTTAATTCACTCGGAGTCAAATAAGCTGCACTGATGAGATCTAGTGAGATCGAAACAGCTGTATGCAGATTTTGAGTCGGGGTGACTTGACAATTTCTATAATTCACCGTTCGATTGTGAATGCAGATTTTGCATTGCTGAATACGTATAACCAGCTTCCTTAGAAAGTTGTTTGATAATTTTTTTAAATTGTCAAAGAATTTTCCAGATTCACTTTATGTAATGCATATTATTATTGCTTACATTTTATTGTGTGTAAATTATGATGGAAAATTGGGTCGCGAATTCTGAAAGGTTGAGAAACACTGTCGTAAACCTTGCATAACTAGTAGAACACAATATGCCATTATGCAACTTTCGTCCGTTGCGTCCATTTAATCAGCGAATCCTCTTTCTTATAAACTTTATAGCTGCAAAATCATCCAAGTAATAATAATGAAATTAGATTGCTTAATTTTACGACCCGGCCTTGGAAGCTCGAATTGGTTTCTATCGAAGCGTTCTGACGAAATTAAAAAAAAAGACACTGGTTCCAAAGAATATGCTCTATATTCTGAATGGATGGCTTTCAATCATCGACGCTTTTACGGGAAAGATGGACTTTATGGGCTGAACGCGCAACTCTGCACAGTGTCCTTGCCATACTTGAGAAATTAGATTGAGAAAATCTTCGTATTGGACGATTCGATATAAAGTTGGCGTGATCGCCTTCAAACGTGACGTTTCACTGACATTTTATGAGCTTAATTTAAAGGGAAGTTGTTTTCTATGAGAAAAACAAATAGAGCAGAAAGGGGAGTATTCAAATTCGAAAAAAAATCTTCTCCATAATTCATTGGACTCCATAAAACGAATACATAAAAACAGGCGTCTCAATAAAATTTAAAAACGTCAGATAATAAAACATTTGAACTAATATTCGACCCATAATAACTAGATTCACAGGTTTCTGATAAAGAAGGATCAATATTAACATACGCTTAAAGTCTAGTTGGCTTAAAATTGAATCTTATTGAATTTTAAAATGATTGATAATATTTTGATGAATCTGAATGTGTTTGACCGATTGGAAGATTTTTCTGAACTTACTTTATACGAAACTAATTATTCAATAGTCCTGATAATATACTTTTATAACATGTTTCAATCCATCAATTTAAAGCTTCATAATTTGAGGATATTGCTTTTATTATTGGGTAGAATGACTAATAAACGAGCTTATCAAATTATATCTACTTGAGAGTAAATTTAGAGTTATTCATTCACTATTTAAAATTGTTTAAAATTCAATAGTAAAACAGGTTATACTTGAGGAAATTTACTGAATATGTAACATATTAAGATACCTACTGAAAGATTATTCATCTAACTAACATATAGAGAGAAAATATTTCTAAGTTTAGATGTAGGAGTTAATCAAAAAGGCCTATAAAAATTAGCGAAGCCATTATAAACAAAATACTCACTGTGCTCGCAGGGTTCCGCGTGGAATTAAATTTGTTCATCAATCTTAACATTCAGATATATAATCGCTGACTTTTTTTATAGACCTTTATGAGTTCTCCAATTTTTCTACAAAAAGTATCTAAATATTTCTTACAGTTAAAGCATCGTTTCTAAAAAACGTATTCGTTCGGCCGTTTTTTCGAGGATTTCAAATTCAAAATTGGTTGCCACACAAACCCGTTCATTTAAACAGAATGATATATAGCTTATGTCCACCATGAAAATCTATTCTAAGTCATGGTGAAAGAATTTTTGAAATCACATGAATAATTTCGGTGATAACATTATTTGGACAAGTATTTTAGGTTCTAATATTGTGCGTTGGCAAAAACTAAATAAAATACGCTGTGGTGGGAGAGGAGCACATCCACAAGATAATTGTCTTGACTAATTCAAAACAAAAATAAAATCCCAGCGCATGCGCCAAATTGTTCATTTAAAAAATAATTCAAATTTGAATGCCATTCCATTTTAATTATTGAAAAATATTCAATAGAATGATAAGCGGATGTTTCTACTGAGTAGGTATCATGAATTCTAGGTTTATACTGTTCATTCTATTAATTCAAAATAGTTCAGTTATTATAAACAAAAATCGAGTTTTGAGTCCTTTCTTTTTCTAAATACAAGTTTTTCATATCTACCATATGAAGCTATTTATTT
>JARQZK010005073.1:807500-847500 GCA_030704885.1 Cynegetis impunctata
CCGTACTGCTTCCTGTCAACTCTGAAGTCTCAACCTGCCTACTCTTCAGAGTCAACTGACGGGCCGATCGTCGCGTGGCCGTATTTATAGGGAAGGGGGGTGGGTACTCCATTGACGTAGTTATTGACGTAGTATTGACGTCAATGGGATATTCACGCACACCAGTACCAGTGCGGGATGCACTCCGATTGGGTGTGACACGGCGACCGCTGAGAAGCGGCTTCCATGCTGAAGGGAGTCTGTGACTGTCATCTCTGGTGTTCAAACAATTTGGACGTTTTTCTATTTCTACAGCTTCACGAAAAATTCGGGATTTGAAAGATCGGACGGGAGCAATAGTTCTTGTATTGGGGAAATCGATAATGTGGCCTGTTTGGGTGTGATGTTGGGAAAGGGCGTTGGTGATATCTGAATGTCTTACTGAAAGTGAATGTTCCTTGGCACGGACCTGAATTCGTCGGTTCGTTTGTCCTATATAATAAGAACGAGAACAGGATATCTTTTCATATATATATATATATATATATATATATATTATATATATATATATAATATATATATATATATATATATATATATATATATATATATATATATATATATATATATATATATATATATATATATATATATATATATATATATATATATATATATATATATATGCTCTGCTGCTCTCGAGTTTTTTATTGAAGCAAGATACATGAATATAAATGGAATTAACTTTCAGATTTTTATTTAGATGGTATTTGTTGATAACTGTATCCTTTTTCATATAAAATACTGAAACATTATGAAAAGGTTTTAGGTTCGCGATACTTCTTAAGTTTATTTTGTAACTCCAGTGCCCCAATTTTTGAAGTTTTTCAAACTGGCGCAAAACTATCAATATTTGTGTGAATTAAGCCTAAAGCCTATGGAGAAAACAGATTTCAAAGGATTTTTTCAGCCACAAACCCCTTGCAAGTTGAGTTATAGAGTTTAAACTTTTTTCTCTAACCGCCGCAATTTTTAGGTAGAGATTTCTTATTTTTTGATCGTTTTTAAGCTTCTGTGCATCTTCACAGCTTCTATAGATTGATTTAGAGGGTTTGAATTTAATAGGTGGATTGATTTAGTTTTAGAGAAGTAGGTGTTAATTAGAGTTTCATTCCTCTTATTGAGGAGTTTTCAAGAATTTCCTCAAATCCACAGCTCCTCAAGATTGATTTAGACGACGTTGATTTAATTGATATTAAGAAAGTATTTTTCAATGAAATCGACTATTTTACTCAATCGCCACTATTTTTAAGTACTGATTTCTAATTTTTTCGTAGTTTTCAAGGTTTTTCTCACCCTATTCCTAACGATAAGGTTAAGCTTTTTATATAAAAAAGAAGAAAAGTGGAAGAAGATACGACCTTAGTGACAAAGCTCCTCAGCTCACCTTTTTTTATATTCGGATTAATCACCCTTTGTTCTTCCATCGTTGAACAGGGATATTTATATATGTAAATCACAATTTATGAGAATGGAAAAACCTCATTAAATTTCAGTTTTTTTCTAATATATATTACGTGAAATGCAAGAAAGATCTCACTTTAAATGTAGCAGATACAAAAAAGTGTGCAATCTTTTATTATCTGATAGCTACGAACGACAGGTGAATATATCCCCCACAAAAGAGAGCAGGTAGAAAAGACTTCCGGGGGGAAAGATGGTGGGATTATCCATGCGTTGTCAGATAAATTTATTGCTTTCGATTTATTCTTCGAATTGTTTCCTTGCTCCACTTCTAGTCTAGTTCGAGCTTTACTTCGCCTTAAGGTGGGTAAATGATGACGCAAATAATTACGCCCGTTTGAGAATTTTTCAATTACTTTTTGCGTCCTTCCGTTTATGAATTTATACGTTGTCGACTGAAGATTTACTATGAGTTATATCAAGGTACGACGTAGATTTAATGCAGTTTTCGATTTTATTGAGATATTACGAATTGAATAATCAAACACTGAAGAAGAAATAGATGCTTAGAAGCAGGAACTTTAAGCTATGCATCTAGATCATTAATTTGTGATTAAAGTAACATTTGAATCGAAAGATAATTCCAGTACGAAATAAAAAAATTTCAGTTGAAATTTTTTTCTCCTTCTAGCTGTTTACTTTTTGCACAGGTGGACAAATTTCGATGTTTGTATGGGGTATTTCGGTAACTGTAGGAGATACAAAAAACTTGAAGGCGCATTTTGGATCTCTATTCGAGACAAATTCACTGGCGAAAACCAAAATTTGAGTTTTGCACAACAGTTTGACTTTTAGACAAGTGTGAATATCAGGGTTGTTTATGAAGTTACGAGATAATAACTTTCAATAAATTTCGAGTTATGGCCTGAAGATGTATTTTTTGAAAAGGAAACATAGTTCGCTGTGATTTTATTGGAACGATTTTATCCTAACGATATATCATATGTCAGGTAGCTTCTGAAGAGTAAGTCTTCAAACACGAAAAAAGTACTCTTTGCGTTTTTTATACGTATTTCAAGTAGGCAGATGTCACCTATGACTGAGATTGTCAATTTCTTTCCGTCATAATATTAACGAACTCATTCAATCGTAAATATCAGGATGTTGTACGAAAATTACGACAAATATGATATGTTAGAACGCTTTATTCTAAGTAATAACAGATGTGATATTGTATCAGAGATACATTTCAATCACTATCCAGAAAGAATACAACTTAATTAAGCTTTTTCTAAAGATTAAAAGAAAATCTTATTAATTACGGATAATTAAACAAACAAAGACAAAAAAATTACAACATAAAAAATGTTTGATAATAATTTTTAACCTCTTGAAAATAGAATCATTGGAATGTCTTCTTTCTGGAAGCGATTGAAATATATCGCAGATGCAATATCAAAACTTATTACTTTGAATAAAGTTTCCTCGTAATTTTCGGACGACATCCTCACTTTCTCAATCGAATCAGTAATTGATATTAGGACGGAAAGAAATGAACAAACTATGTTATAGATGATAGGTACACTTGAAATGAGGATAAAAAACGCAAAAGTAATGTACTAGAATAATATTATCGCTATTAAAAACTTACACATCAAAACCGACCTGACGCATGATATAGGTATCATTAGAAAGCGCAAAAAAAATCTATTCCAACACATCTGAAGGCCATAACTCGAAATTGCATTTTTTAAATTTTCTCGACGCCACTGGATATACAGGGAATAGTGCCTCAAGAATGTAAAAGTTTCCATGTCGTAATGTTCACAACAACCATCATATTCACACTTTTTTAAAAGTCGAAAAATCGAACATTTTTGTAACTCGAAAACAAAAGATAGCAAATTTTGGTTTCGAATTTGTCTCGAAAAAAGAGATCGAGAATGCGCCCCTCCGTTTTTATGTATACCTATAGTTACCGAGATACCCAATACAAACATCGAAATTTGCCCACCATGTACAAATCAAAATGATCTTGTTTTAAATTTCAAAAATCTCCAACTTACCATTTCATCGTTCTCAGCATTTTATCGTGCGTATAGACACCCATGAAACAATGGTTTAATTTTGAAACCACTGAACATTAGGAGCACAGCCCTTTCTGTAATTGCATGATTATTTACATTCCTAACATAGTTGTTCACCCCTTCCAATTTTTCTCCCACCAAGACTTCCCCTAATCTCCCAGCAATAGTTTTACATATTGGAGAAATTAATTCAAAATGACTAATTTCCAACGGTCAGCTTGTCCAATATGGTGCCATATGAAGTAGAAATAACTCACAGGATTGTAGGCAATATACAAGAAACCTTCATGATTTACCCCTAAAACTCTGTATTGTGCACTGACAGAATTCACAGGATTTTCATGAAATGTACCCATAAAAGTATGGTTTTGGATCCTACAACGGATCCAAATTACCTTTCGTCCTGGCGCACCTATTTTCGTCCATCTAGAGGCCATGCTCAATCTAACAATATCAAACACATAATGATAAAGTGTTATTATCAGAGTAAATTCTATCCAGGATAGAGAAAAATTGACCCTTTGTTGGAATGTCCTGCCCCAGGAAAGTCTGACCACCAAGTATGTACATCAGTAGAAAGAACTTGCAAAGACCTATCCAACGGTGTCTATAGACTTCTAGGAGGCACACGGGACCAATTGATGTGGTTTTTTCGAATGAATAATAAATATCTGGGTAAAATTGGACGTTTATTTAGACTTAATTTTGGTTTCACTGTTAATGTGTAACCAACATTTGAAAATACTGAAAGTCATCAATGAATCAGTAAAATGTCAACTTACTTTGCATAGACTAATGACCAAAGATAAAATAGAAAAAATGCAACTATTGAAATATTGATAGTGATAAATTCTAAGTTGGCCACACAAGAACAAGCTTCAAAAGAGGCATAACAAGTTAATAACGTAGTTGGTTAAATATTGAATTAACTTCAAAATAAAAATCGAACTTAATGCTCTAGCTACCAATATTATATAGTAAATGCTTGAGCTTTGTTGAAACCTCAAACATCTCAGTAGAGAATTATTGAAACTTAACATTGATGCTACTATTGTTTTAACTACAAGATAATTCAAGAGATAGAATATTGCGTATATGGAAATGTGGAATGTTGATTATTGTATTTGAAAAATTCCAATTCTTAAAAGAAATCGTTCTAAATTTGAGAATTTTGTTATTTAAATATCTAGTTTAAAAAATATTATACTTGAGACAATTGCTAAAATTGAAAAAGAATATAGAATTGAAAATGAATATATCTATCATATAAAATAAACCTCGGTGAAATTCAAAATATCATTGTAATCGAAGAATCCTTGTAATCGAAAGAAAGAAAAAAAGGCGAATATTTCAAAAGCAGAAAATGAATGTCACCTATGAGAAATAAGAACGCGATGTAAATATATTCATATTTGAAATTTCATTCAAAAAATAAATTGTTCACAAATTATTGTCTTTTCAAAATTATAAATACACGCTCAGCAGTTGGATGTGCTAACTCTACATCAAGCTATATAGATTTAGGTTAAATATCATGAATGAGAAATTCTTCATTTTGAATCGTAATTAGTTGTGAACTGTAGCGAAAACTCGCTGAAACTACGAAAAGTCCAACGCTTGTTTGGTCCAACGTTCACCTGTAACTAATAGTCTCTTCTTCAATGCGACTGTTTGAGTTATATTAACAGGTATTGATTACGGTATTTAATACTCCAGACGTTGTTATGGCGATAGGCTATACGAACCAAATTCCATACCGGTGAAGAATAATTTCGAGACGAACTTGAACTACTTGAGAACTCGGGAGGGGTTACCCAATTCCTCTCGGTAAGGAAGATATTCATGAAATTCTACCCGATCGCTCATATTAGCCCGGGGGTACGTAGGGGAGCAGCAAAATGACCCTCCTCTTCGAGAATTATTATAAAGTTGATGTAAGTAAATTAGGAAGGAGGAAATAATCCCATAACTCGGCAAGAATCTCATCTGCTGCCATCTGCGTGTTTTTAGTTTTGTGAAGGGGGTAGACGAGCAGAATATCAATTTGAAAAATGCAATTACAGGAATGGATTGTGAAAATGAAAAGGCGATGTCCGCTTTGAATAAAAACATGTTTTGTATTGAAAATATAATGGAAATAATGCAAAATCAAAAGATAATGTGAAAAGTCCCAGGAACGTTAACTTTCATTTTATTTAATATAATGTTATGGATATGAAGCGAAGACATTCATAGTTCAATGAGGTCAATAATGATATTCTCAATACTTAAATTCTGAGGAAGTGAGCCGTTAGCTCATTCATTGTATATTATATAAATGAAAAGAATACAAAAAACCGAAATCTCTGGTCTGCTTGCTGTTGTTTTCATATATGTACTCATATATATATATATATATATATATATATATATATATATATATATATATATATATATATATATATATATATATATATATATAAGAACTTCGAAAACCAACTAAAAGGTATCTGTTCGTGAGGCTGCAGTCAAAATTTTGGGAATGCCAAGGAAGAAAGAAAAAACTCCTTTTGTATTAGGTCAAGCTTTCGAGAATTATTTATTCTTTTCTTCAGGACTGACTAAAGGAAATAAAGAAATAGTCAGGATAGGTACACTCAAAAACCCAAAGATGATACCTTAAGTGTACCTAGCCTGTCTGTTTCTTTTAGTTAGTCCTGAAGAAGAGAATAAATAATTCTCGAAAGCTTGACCTAATACAAAAGGAGTTTTTTCTTTTTTCCTTGGCATTTCCAAAATTTTGACTGCGCCCTATATATATATATATATATATATATATATATATATATATATATATATATATATATATATATATATATATATATATATATATATATATATATATATATATATATATATGAAAAACTTGGTTCTCGGGATGAACCGCGTAAAATATTTGAAAAATCTCGACGTTTCGGCTCCTTTTGCGAAGCCATCTTCAGGAGAATTACAAGGGAAAATAATTCAGATACGTGGCCTCAATCTGCCTACTCCACGATTCGAATTAGGAGGAATCGGAAATAATACGATTGCGTGGTCTCAAACTGCCTACTCCACCAACCGTACTGCTTCCTGTCAACTCTGAAATCTCAACCTGCTTACTCTTCAGAGTCAACTGACGGGCCGATCGTCGCGTGGCCGTATTTATAGGGAAGGGGGGCGGGTACTCTATTGACGTAGTTATTGACGTAGTTATTGACGTAGTATTGACGTCAATGGGGTATTCACGCACGGTATCAGTGCGGGATGCACTCCGATTGGGTGTGACACGGCGACCACTGAGAAGCGGCTTCCATGCTGATGGGAGTCTGTGACTGTCATCTCTGGTGTTCAAACAATTTGGACGTTTTTCTATTTCTACAGCTTCACGAAATATTCGGGATTTGAATGATCGGACGGGAGCAATAGTTCTTGTATTGGGGAAATCGATAATGTGGCCTGTTTGGGTGTGATGTTGGGAAAGGGCGTTGGTGATATCTGAATGTCTTACTGAAAGTGAATGTTCCTTGGCACGGACCTGAATTCGTCGGTTCGTTTGTCCTATATAAGAACGAGGACAATTGGAACAGGGAATCTCATAAACACCGTGATTTTCGTTAGGAATTTTATCCTTGACGGATCTGATTAAATGGGAGAGAGTTTTTGTTGGGTGGTGAATATTGTTTTTGATGTTTGTGTTTTTGAGAGATCTTGCGATCTTATCTGTTACTCCTTTGATGTAAGGAAGGAATAATTTAGGTGTAGATTCTTGGTCAGTGGGATTGGAACGTGGTAGAGGTGGGGTGATGTTTTGTGTGTTTGCGTATGTTCTTGTTGGTTTGATATGTGTTGTAACCGTTCTGTAATAATATATGATTTAGAGTCTTGAGTTCTGATTCACGGTGTTCGTCGTCAGATAGTCTAATGGGGCGGTAGGTTAGAGTATTAACTACAGATTGATTATGAGAGGGTGAGTGGTGAGACTGGGCGTTCAGATAACGGTTTGTATGGGTGGGTTTACGATAAACTGAATAGGAGAAGCCTTGGGATGGAAGTTTTTTGACCATGACATCGAGGAATGGCAGAGACCCATCGTTTTCCACTTCCATTGTGAATTGGATACTTGGATGTATGCCATTCAAATGATTCAAGAAGTGGAGCAACGAGTCTCCGCCATGGGGCCAGATCGCAAAGACATCGTCTACATAACGTAGCCAGCATGATGGTTTAAGGTCGAATGACGAGAGAGCTTGGGTTTCGAAATGTTCCATGAAAATGTTGGCTATGACGGGGGAGAGAGGGGATCCCATTGGGGCTCCCTTAATTTGTCTGAAGAAATTGCCTTGAAAGATAAAGTAAGTGTTGGCCATGCAATGTTTGATCAGGGATAGGTTGTCTTGGGATATTTCATGTTTCGTGTCTAGGATGGAAAGTGTTTCTTCGATAAGGATATTTGTAAATAAGGAGACAATATCAAAACTAACAAGGAGATCAGATGGGGTAATATTAATACTTTTTAGGAGTTCTATGAAGTGAAAAGAGTTTTTTACGTATGACTGGGTTTGTTCGGCAAGGGGTTGAAGGGTTTTGGCGAGATATTTCGCAAGAGGATGTGTTGGACAATTGTAAGCGCTGACAATGGGTCGAAGTGGAATATTAGGCTTGTGAACTTTGGGTAGACCATAAATTCGAGGAGTTCTTGAAGATTTTTCTCTTGGGATTAGAGACTTTTTTATTTCAGGTGGCAGATTCGATTGGTTGATACGGGATTTTGTGGTTTTCTCCAGGTATGTTGTCGGGTCATGACCCCCCCGCTTATAGTCGGGGGTGTCAAGAAGATTGGTTATTTTATCGAGGTAAGAAGAAGTGTTAAGAATGACAGTGGCATTGCCTTTATCGGCTGGGAGGACGACTATATTTTGGTCATTGTAAAGTTCTTTGAGAGATTGCCTCTCAGAAAAAGTGAGGTTGGGACGGGGTGGCCGACTTGTACGAAGAATTTTGGCGATGTCATGCCTGGCAGTTTCTGCTTGATCTGTTGGTAGATGGGAAATTGCTTCTTCTGTTTGGGAGATGATAGTTTCTATGGGGATGGATTTTGGTGTGATGGAATAGTTGAAACCTTTCGAGAGTGCTTTTGTTGCGATCTCGGAAATTGGGGTGTCAGAATAATTGTGAACAATGGAGGAGGTATAAGATGAAGATGATTTTTGTTGTTTTTGAGAATTGATGAGTTTGGCTAGTTTATTTTTCTGGGTTAAGGTCTTTTGGTCGGAAAGATGTTGTGCCTTGGAGTTGGATAGGCGATCAAAAGTATCCCATAGGATTGGATGGATGTGGAAAGAGTGAAGGTGATGGAAAGTTTTGAGAAGTAGTTCGTTAGTGTGATTTAGGTTGCATCTTGTAGTGTGAATGGAATCTCTAAGGAGGGCAAAACTTGTTCTATTGAGAATTCGGGTTATGGAAGGGGATTTTGTATGATGTTTGAGCTGTAGAAATTTGGGAATGACACGATGGTCACGACATGATTTCAGAAAGGTGAGGTCACAGAGGAGTCGATGTTTTCGGGATAAAAGGGAAGAATAGGATTTTGTGATTGAAAGAAATTCCTCTCCGTAGAGGCGTATAAAATGTTCAGAAAGATTTCCGCGGTCGAAAGCCTAATATTCCACTTCGACCCATTGTCAGCGCTTACAATTGTCCAACACATCCTCTTGCAAAATATCTCGCCAAAACCCTTCAACCCCTTGCCGAACAAACCCAGTCATACGTAAAAAACTCTTTTCACTTCATAGAACTCCTAAAAAGTATTAATATTACCCCATCTGATCTCCTTGTTAGTTTTGATATTGTCTCCTTATTTACAAATATCCCCATCGAAGAAACACTTTCCATCCTAGACACGAAACATGAAATATCCCAAGACAACCTATCTCTGATCAAACATTGCATGGCAAACACTTACTTTATCTTTCAAGGCAATTTCTCCAGACAAATTAAGGGAGCCCCAATGGGATCCCCTCTCTCCCCCGTCATAGCCAACATTTTCATGGAACATTTCGAAACCCAAGCTCTCTCGTCATTCGACCTCAAACCATCATGCTGGCTACGTTATGTAGACGATGTCTTTGCGATCTGGCCCCATGGCGGAGACTCGTTGCTCCACTTCTTGAATCATTTGAATGGCATACATCCAAGTATCCAATTCACAA
Organism: Cynegetis impunctata; assembly: GCA_030704885.1. Lineage (NCBI taxonomy): Eukaryota > Metazoa > Arthropoda > Insecta > Coleoptera > Coccinellidae > Cynegetis > Cynegetis impunctata. Next base: position 817,261 of record JARQZK010005073.1, read on the forward strand.
TGGAAGTGGAAAACGATGGGTCTCTGCCATTCCTCGATGTCATGGTCAAAAAACTTCCATCCCAAGGCTTCTCCTATTCAGTTTATCGTAAACCCACCCATACAAACCGTTATCTGAACGCCCAGTCTCACCACCATCCCTCTCAACTTAACTCTGTAGTTAATACTCTAATCTACCGCTCCATTCGACTATCTGACGACGAACACCGTGAATCAGAACTCAAGACTCTAAAACATATATTATTACAGAACGGTTACAACACATATCAAACCAACAAGAACATACGCAAACACACAAACATCACCCCACCTCTACCACGTTCCAATCCCACTGACCAAGAATCTACACCTAAATTATTCCTTCCTTACATCAAAGGAGTAACAGATAAGATCGCAAGATCTCTCAAAAACACAAACATCAAAACAATATTCACCACCCAACAAAAACTCTCCCATTTAATCAGATCCGTCAAGGATAAAATTCCTAACGAAAATCACGGTGTTTATGAGATTCCCTGTTCCAATTGTCCTCGTTCTTATATAGGACAAACGAACCGACGAATTCAGGTCCGTGCCAAGGAACATTCACTTTCAGTAAGACATTCAGATATCACCAACGCCCTTTCCCAACATCACACCCAAACAGGCCACATTATCGATTTCCCCAATACAAGAACTATTGCTCCCGTCCGATCATTCAAATCCCGAATATTTCGTGAAGCTGTAGAAATAGAAAAACGTCCAAATTGTTTGAACACCAGAGATGACAGTCACAGACTCCCATCAGCATGGAAGCCGCTTCTCAGTGGTCGCCGTGTCACACCCAATCGGAGTGCATCCCGCACTGATACCGTGCGTGAATACCCCATTGACGTCAATACTACGTCAATAACTACGTCAATAGAGTACCCGCCCCCCTTCCCTATAAATACGGCCACGCGACGATCGGCCCGTCAGTTGACTCTGAAGAGTAGGCAGGTTGAGACTTCAGAGTTGACAGGAAGCAGTACGGTTGGTGGAGTAGGCAGTTTGAGACCACGCAATCGTATTATTTCCGATTCCTCCTAATTCGAATCGTGGAGTAGGCAGATTGAGGTCACGTATCTGAATTATTTTCCCTTGTAATTCTCCTGAAGATGGCTTCGCAAAAGGAGCCGAAACGTCGAGATTTTTCAAATCTTTTACGCGGTTCATCCCGAGAACCAAGTTTTTCAAATACTTTCGACCGCGGAAATCTTTCTGAACATATATAAATATATATATACATATATATATATATATATATATATATATATATATATATATATATATATATATATATATATATATATATATATATATATATATATATATATATATATATATATATATATATATATATATATATATATATATATATATATATATATATATATATATATATATATATATATATATATATATATATATATATATATATATATAATTTTGGTTTTCAACACTAAGAATTACTTTTTAAAAAAAACAATTTATTCGATGTGAAGTTTACAAGATGGAAGTTACTTAATTAATCTTACGGTTCTATGTTAGTGAGGGCTTATATAGGCAAGCAGCGATGAATCATTACAAGGTTACTATTGACGTCATTAAAATGGATAAGCTGTACTTTGACTACATAACTCCTCCCCATTTAAAGAAAGTTCGTTATCCTTAATTTTAAGGTGACGAATCTTCAAGAAAATTCTATAAAAAATTATAATCACTACAATAATAATAAAGATTACAAATACAATTGTTATGAAACTTATAGTTGTAGGATGTGGAGCCCATTGGTATAGGTCGTCCAGTTTGGGGATGTCTTCTTCTTGGATATTCTTCCAATTTGTTGTATAGGTCCAATTCGCTTCCAGTGGCGCAAGATAGACCTGAGCATAGGTGTTGAAAACTTCTCGGGGGTGTATTCTCTTGAATCCATCAGTAATTATACATTCTGACGTAATCTGAGATAATTTAGGGATTTTATGAGAGAATGAACCACTTTCGCATTCTTCTTGTATCATTTCATTGTTAATGGAAATGATATTTCCATTTTCCATTTCGAATAAATCTTCTTGAGGCTCAACCGAACTGCGATTACAATGTTCTTGCAGGGTTTTTAGAACCATTCGGACACATTCAGGGGGTTTCTTCAGGTATTCTTGTTTACAGATGTAGAAGTCTTCGACTTGTTGAATGACCTCGGTATTCCATACAATCTCTTCGTTGCGTGTTAACCCATAGGAATTAAGGTTAGGAATTCTGGTATTTCGGAAAGGTATGTTATACAATCTAAACAGGTCATATTTATCATTCTTAAAAATTGGTATGGTTATGCTAAATAAAATATTGAAACCCTTAATAAAAACTTTTGTTACGCATACAGCATAATAGTCTGTTAAATGAGAGAATGGTAACATTTTTTCTTTCTTTATTACTTCATTAAATTTCGACAGAGGTAGAATATTTTCATGTAAGAGGTGCAAACGTGCAAAACTGATGGCATTTTCAATTTCTGATAATATTATTGCTATCTCGTGTGAATGGAGAATTATTAGATTAAGTTTCAAACTTAAATCGTTAGCTACCTTTAACTGTTCAGTTTTCTTAATTAAAAAATTAATATTATTCACATATTTCGTTTGAGTATCGGATACTATTCGCAGTATTTTCTGCTGATTAGCTTTCAAAATGTTCTCATTCTTTTTAATTGCTTCAAAATATTTTTGATATATTAATTCATCGTCCGCGTCTAAAGTACCAAATAAAAAGTGGATCCTCCAATATTCAATAGTCCTTTTCGCGAACGTATTTTCTGCGTGATTATATTATTAAAAGTTTGCTCATTTCTATTGACCGAAGTATTAGCCATAACCAGATATTGGTACACAGGAACAGTATACGTCGTGTTTATGCTTTCTTTAATTATTTCTTTTTGGATTCTAATTAATTCGGGTATTCCCGATATATCATAATGAAACAGTAAATATTTAGCATGATCGGCTACATAAATTTTGCCTAAATGTATAGGTATTAAATTATGCGAAATCTCTTGAACAGAGAATGTATGAACTTTAACCAATATAAATAAAAGGATGAAGGATACAGGGGTCATCTGAAAATTATGAAAACTAATTAGTGTTTTCTTTGTTTTATTCTATTTTTATGATAAACATGCTTATTTTGAGGATTTTTGATTATAATATCACTAATGATATTTATAGGTATTTTCTTATAAGGTTCTTTCAATTTAGATTGAAATGGTTGTTTTAAATAAGCATCTTCATTTTCCTGTAAATCTTTTTGATCCTGTCTGTTCTTATTTAACTTCTCAATATTTGCTTCGTTTTTGTCCTTGGCATTATTTACTACTTTAAATATTTCTTCCATGTTTTCACGATATGTCTGTACATAGTCTGATACTATTTCTTGCGTTGTTTTTTCTAAAGGGATAGAATAATTTAGATCGCCTTTAATAATTTGCATTGGAGTATATTCTAAATTTGAATGTATAGAATTATTATACGTCATAATAGCTCTATTGATTCGTGACGTTAATGGGATTTTTTCTGTAGAGAGACATCTCAACTGTTCGATTAACGTAGAATGAAATCTCTCTCGACTGGAGAATTTGAGTTGGGATTTAAGTTAGTTATATAATGTAATATTATTTTGCGAGTATCACAAAAATCTTGTATTGTTTTATTTTTGAATTCGGTACCGTTGTCGCAGGTAATACGTTCAGGTACTCCATTATTACTCATGAAAAGAATTAATTTATCCATTACTTCGTTAGCTGTTTTATGCAGCAAAGGGTAACATTGTGTAAATTTTGAAAATGAATCAATAATTGTTAAACAAGTAGTATTATCAACTTTGAAAGTATCTACGTACAAATGAGAAAAGGGTTTTTGAGCCCACTGGTGTGTTCTTGAATATCAATTTAGTAGGTGTGCGTTCGTATTTATTTTTCTGACATATTTCGCAGGCATTTATATATTTTTTTGAACAGCTGTGTCCAATTGAGGCCAATAAAATTTTCTTTTCAAAGCTTGAGTGTTTTCTTTAATTCCGCGATGTCCAGATTTTGATATGTGATAAAGTTCTATTTTTTCTAGTTGATCGCTTTCTTGTTCTATATCTTCTAGAAAAACATTTGAGATTTTTAATTCGAATGCTTTAGCCTTGAAATTATTTTGTAGAATTCGTATGAACGGAATTTTTAGTTCGTCATGCTTAAAAAATAAACAATATGATTTTCCGTGTATTAAATATTCTTTAATAAATTTTGTAAAATCATTTTCCTCATTTATTGAGACCATAAGTCTATTACGATTTTTGAATAACTTCGATTTTTGTACGACATAAACATTTGAGGTTTTTACAAATATTATCTAATTTCTATAATGATTTAAAGGTCGCTCAGTGTATGGCAATTCTACAATCGGATTTTCGAAACTACTATGTATCGTTTCGTGATCGTTCTCAAGGTCTTTGATGATTTCGTCTAATTCTTCAGCAGTGATATCCATATCTATCTCGTCCATATCTATATTCGGAAACAAAGAATCTATTTCACCATCTAACATATTAATTTCGCTTGACTCATTCAATGCGCTTATCTTAAGTGCTTCCTTTTGTTTATTGCTGTCCTTCGAAGATGAGGCTTTATCTCTATCTATTTTTAAACGGGACAAATAATTTGCGTTATTTCTCGTGCCTGGTTTGAATTTGATCTCGTAATTAAATTCTTCGAGTTTTAATTTCCATCGCATGAGTCGGGAATTAGGCTCTTTTAATGAATTCAAAAAACCAAAGGTTTATGGTCCGTAAAAATAATGAATTTTGTACCATATAAATATGTCTGAAAATGTTTTGTTGCCCATACTATGGCTAGTAATTCTTTCTCAATTGTTGAATATTTTGTTTCGGGATCTGTTAATGTTTTACTTGCGTAAGCTATAGGTAAATCTGAGCTAGGCACAGTACCTTTGTGATAAAATTGCTCCAATAGCGTAATTTGACGCATCCGTAGTTAAATTGAAGGTTTTGGAGAAATCAGGAATAAATTAATATTGGGGTGATTTATCAATAAATTTTTCGAAGTTAAAAAATGCTTCTTATACTCTAAATCCGTGGTATCTATTTTGGCATCTTTCTTAAGATATTTTGTCATAGTTTTTGTGACTTTAGCAAAATTTGGAATGAACTTACGAATAATAACTTAACATTCCTAAATAAGATTTTATTTCCTTGTAAGTTTGTGGTAATGGGAATTTTCGATTATTTCGATCTTTTTCGGGTTAGGTTTGACACCTTCTGGAGTAATAACATGTCCTAGAAATTCTATTTCTGATTTGAAAAAAACTAGATTTATCTAGCTGTATATTCAGATTCTCTTTTTGTAGTGGCTCGAATATATTATGTATATCCGCTAAATGGGATTCTATAGATTTTGAGTATATTATTATATCGTCCATATAGACATAACAATTTTTTCCTATAAAATTTTGCAAAATGTTATTCATTAAGCGTTGAAACGTATTTGGGCGCATTTTAACCCAAATGGCATCCTGAGGAACTCATAGTGCCCATTGTCAACAGTAAAAGCAGAATTTTTCTATACTTTGTTCATCTAACTGAATTTGGTGAAAACCTGATGCTAAGTCCAAAGCTGAAAAGTATTTAGCTCCTTTTAGCTTATCTAAAATGGCATCTATCTGGGGATCGGGTATTTATCATCGATAGTTTTTTTTTCATTTAATTGTCTGTAATCAATGGCCATACGCCATTTTTCTTTACCAGATTGGTCTTGTTTTTTCCTTGACCATGACTACTGGAAATGACCAGGGAGAAATGCTAGGTCGAATAATATTTTTATCTAATAAATCCTTTATTTGATTTTGGATTTCTTCGCGATGTTTCTCGGATATCTATAAATTTTGGCATGAATGGGAATTTCATCTTTCGTTCTAATATTATGTTTAATTTTTGATGTAAAATTAAGTGGTTGTCCTGGTAATTGAAAAAGCATTTTCTGTATTATTGAAAATTTTAATTAGTTGATTTTGTATTTTTGTTGGTAAGTGTTTCAAATCTACCGGATAAGAATGTCTTCTTGAATTACTTTTTGGAAATGAATAGGAATTCTACATTTTTTCTCCAATTAATAAATTATTTTGTAAGTCAATTTTAAAATTATTTTGTTGTAGAAATTCAAAACCAACTATCCTTCGTATTGTGTAATGAAATTTATACAGTACCAAAGGGGTACTCTTTATTTAATCCAAAAGAATCCAGAGGGAACGAAAACTTTTTCGTGGCTCACATCATGTCCATGTGGTGTAATTAAATCTGTATCTTCAGAATAAATCAAAATGCGGTATAATATTATATGCTATTTTGGGATCGATCAAACATACTGTACATCCACTGTCTAATAATAATTTACACTTTGGGTATTCAATTTCAATATATGGTAAATGATTTTTTCTAAGTTTATTATTCAGTGAATTTAAGTCGATGGAATTTCTGAGGCAGTTATCTGAAATTTTCCTGATCTACTTCCTCAATTTCTTCAATAACACCTGAATTATCTTTCGTGATTGAAATCAGTATTTTCTTCGAATTGATTTTCATCGTTATTCTCTATATCGAAAATTAGTAATTTCTTCTGATATATAATTAGGAGTTATTTGTCTTGTATTTTGGAAATGATTATATCCTTGCGCATTTCTATTATATGGCGCTCTGTTGGGTATTTGATTATTATTTTGCACTTGCCTTTGTTGTGCAATCGGGGTTAGCCGTTGTCGTAGACATAGGGGATGGTCTATATTTTGGTATATAATTACTATTAGGTTTAAACACATTTGTTTTTGATATTTTCTGACCTATTATTTCCGAAAACTTGTCTGTTAGTGGGAAATTTCTTTGCGTAATTATTTTAGGTTGTACATTAATTGGTCGAGAAGGAAAATACCTTTTGTTTGGCTATCACTCGTATGCTTCCAAGTTCGCATTAAATCTAACTGGGATTTTGGGAAATGTAATTTTTCGACCATTGTAATAGCTAAGTCGAATGTGATATTCGGTGTCGTCAGTAAGGAGGTGTTGCAATTCTATTGCAACATTACTAATTAAAACATTTTGGCTAAGTCCGAGACCAATTGTTTGCTGTAACAATTTTAATGCAGCATCTAATGTAGGTTCCGCATCTATTCTGTAATTAATTCTAATTTTATGAGTTTTGATTTCTTCAATGAAATCTAAAATATCTTGATTTGGTTTTCTGCGTAAAGAATTGTAAATTTATTCTTTAATACATCTAAATTCGCATGATCACCAAATTTCTGTAATAAAAAATGTCTAAATGCGTGCCATGTATTTGGTACGTTAGAGGAACGATATTCCGCGTTCGCTTTATCTAATAATTTACTTTTTAATCACTGCATACGCCAATACGTCTTTAACGATTGCTTTCCGTCGCTGAGAATTGTGCGATATATTCTTCGCCAAGCACTTAAAAAATGAATTTAACTCTGCTTATATACCGGAAAATTTCGGTAATAATGCTCCAAATTCACGAGCTAAACATTAAATTATGGTTCTCTGCCATATTAATTATTTTATTTGATTTAGTTCCGTCGTTGAGAATCTAAATTCAAATTTTCGATTGATTCTATTAGGGAATCAATATTGAAAAATTTTCAATTTTATGAAAAATTTCGTTGGGAAAATATTTATTATATTTTTAACCCTTGACTTAATATAAAATGACCTGCTTATAACGGTAAGCTATAGGGAGTCTAGGTTTTGGGGCTGAAACCGTAGGAAAAAACCAGGAAGATAATTAACAACTTGCAACTTACATTGATTGTTTCTTCCAAAGGTGGAGTCGTCGGCGCTACCCTTGCTTTGCACCCTGTTTTGAATTCTTGTCTGGTCAGTATTAGAACTCGGGACTGGTACTTAACAAATTCGCAATCACTATGAGATAAAACTGAGCTTGTGTTGTAGTTCGGATTGTGCTCAAGAATTAAAATTCACTTAAACTTTTCTTCTTACTTTTTAAGTTAACGCATTGATTAATCTTCTTACAAGATTCGGAAGATTTATCTTGTTTGTTGAACTTATTTTATTCGGAAGGGTTTAATGCAACAATCCCATCCTCGTCGCCAATTTTGGTTTTCAACACTAAGAATTACTTTTTAAAAAAAACAATTTATTCGATGTGAAGTTTACAAGATGGAAGTTACTTAATTAATCTTACGGTTCTATGTTAGTGAGGGCTTATATAGGCAAGCAGCGATGAATCATTACAAGGTTACTATTGACGTCATTAAAATGGATAAGCTGTACTTTGACTACATAACTATATATATATACATATACATGTATATATATATATATATATATATATATATATATATATATATATATATATATATATATATATATATATATATATATATATATATATATATATACAACGGCAATTACTGGCTTTGAATTAAAATATCTTGCTGAAGAGAATTAAATATCCAACAAGTCAATATTCTCTGAATGTTTTAAGCGTTATAGTATGTAATGTCAAATTTATCAGCTCTTATATTTGAAATACCGTCAAGTAAATTCAAATAGATATTTCATAAAATAATTTCCGAAATTTTTCCTTCGAACATCATAAAAGAGCCGTCCCTGCGTTCTAAGAAAGCCGTCCCAGTGTTCCTCACTCATAGTTCCGAATGCGCCCAACTTCTACATACTCAGTCACTTCCTCTCAAGAAACATTACCCTATTCATACCCATTACTGATTCCTCTGAACATCTCCAGACTTTCAATAGAGTAATGTCTAATAGTCGAAGGCGAGAGAGCTACAAAGTGATAGTATTATCGGGCTAAATTTGCATTTACCCGTATTGGGCCGCTTTGTTGGTTGCGGCTGTGAAGAATTTGCCACCCCCGCGCCCTCTACAAATGCGGGCGACCGCTTCGGGGCACCCGTGCCTTGTTCTCGGCTTCATTTACCATCACCTGACACCCTCTAATTATGTATTTTGTAGCACGTCACTAGACATGTTGTTTTCCTCCCCTTCCGAAGAAATTTGCGATAAGGCGAAGTGTACGGGGGTGACTTGAGTGAAATGTGAGCATCTAGTTGATAGAACCATATAATAATGATGATAATCGTAACAAAACCAATTTTAGATGTCAAAGTTAATAATAGAGAAAAATATATTGATGTTGATTGCACCTACAGAGACGACTCCTAGTCCGAAACCCGAAAAGAAAAGAACACTTTCCTCCAGCCAGAATCCTCCAGGGCATATAGGATCCACCTGATGGGGTAATAGACTCAAAAATATCCCACTCCTCCTAGGATAACCAATGCCAATCAATAAAGAAGAAACTAAATACTGTTTATATTGAATAAAATTTTTTGTATATTGTATATTGCACGGTCAGGGTTTCTGTGGTTTCTCCTGATGAAGTTCCCAATGGGTAGATATAGTTAAAAAGTGAAAATTCTAACCCCCATAGGAAATAAGGAAGCTTAAACTAGTCGGAAATTTAAACGAAGTTTGTTTAATCAAATCTAAGGCTGACGAAGATCTCGCGATCTTAGAAAGTCTCCATATCGACTCAATATAAGTTTTTAAGTTTGAATTCAAAATTGTGAAACGATTTTTCTTACTGATTTCCTCTTAAACGTTTCTCTACTAGTACAGTTCTGAACACAATGCTTTGAATTTCACTAGGAACTATTTGACAGTTAATTTACTCCCAATTGTTTCAGAGGTAAAATATTACTTGTATTATTTTACGCCCATATTTCCGCAAATTTATCAATTTGCGACATCTCGTGATAAATTTATATACTAACGGATATCCATTCGTAAGATTCTAAAAGAATCGACCAATCACAGAAGAGCTTTTAATTTTACGCTTCTTTAATATACGGCAAATAACACACTGCTCTCTGATTGGTCGATGTCTACAGTGGCAATGCTTGTGTCCATAGAATTAGGTACAATCAAACTTGTAGGTAATCGAAACTATCATTACCTACCTAGCAGTATTTTTACTTTAAACTAGGTAGGTAACTATAATGAAGGTTTACTTTTTTACATAATATGCTAATGACCCCTAATTCACTCTATCAAAATAAAACAACAGAAATCGGAGCGCACATGGCGTTTGGTTATTGCTTACTTATTATTTCACGCATGAGTTCGGTAAGTTTATCAATTTGCGAAAATGTGGGCGTAAAGTAATAAAATTTATCTCTCGTTTAGAATCCTACGAAGATTTATGAATTTCCTAGGAAATTTATGAACTTGCGGATTTTGTTATCTTCCGGTGATATATATATATATATATATATATATATATATATATATATATATACATATAATATATATATATATATATGTATATATATATATATATATATATATATATATATATATATATATATATATATATATATTATATGTATATATATATATTATATATATATATATATATATATATATATATATATATATATATATATATATATATATATATATATATATATATATATATATATATTATATGAAATTTTATAATATTTAATTAGCTTTAAACTCACTTTTCATAGCATCATTCCCAGATATATCATTTACATTTTGTATGATGTTCTTATAACTCGATATATGATGAATTTTATCGAATTTTTTGAACTCAATTCTTTGAATTTTACTAGGAACTATTTGACACTCAATTCAATAGTATAAATTTTAGTCACTCTTTATAACTCGGAATATTTGTTTTAGAGGTAAAATAACATTTAAATGAAATTTTATAATAATTAATCATTACAAATTATTGAAACTAACATGTTAGAGTATTATTCTTAGATATACCATTAACATATTGTAAGATGTTCACATAATTTGAAATTTGATGAATGTCATGAATTTTTTGTGGAACTACAACTCCCTATGTTCTATTTTTTCATTGAAAGTCTTGATTTGCAAATTTCTATTTATGTTTTCATATCCTGCAGAAACGTTTCATATTCATTTCAGATACTTTTTATATTACCCTTGTATAGATCGTTTAGTTTTGTAGACATTCCAGTTTCCCCCTCGAAAACTTATTTTAGCCCGAAGACTGTATAAATATGTAGAACTATATTTCAATTTTCTATCAGTCCGAATTTTTCCCTAGAGAGGAGGGCTACGCAGAAGATCAATAATGATAATCTCCCGCTTTCTATACGGCGAGAATATACCTTCATAAATTTTTGCAGAGTTAACTACCGCTAACGAATATTTAATCTGGCTATTTCTTTTTACGTAGGATCCCTTAGGACAATCAGCTAATTGCATTTTTACAACATTCCGACTAACGAATCTGTAGAATTTAATATAAATATCTACCATGAAATAATTTGTATAACTAAGATTCTTTCTCTTTCACCTTTAGGTATCCTTTTAATGATCGATTCATCGAGAGATAATCGGATATTCGTATTCACAAATGTTCAAAGTTAGTTGATTTATCTTAAATTATGGCCCTTTACTACAAGTAGCATACGCATACCCAGTGGCGGCTGGTGAGGAAGGACTCTGGGATTACGTCCTCCCAATAATTCTAGAAAGAATAGTAATTATCTAATTTTACCACATAAATATATAATCATATATAATTTTGAACTAGTTGCTAAAAAAACTTAAGCAATATTCAAAAATCTAAACAAATTCATACGCTCCACCGTAATTTACGAATTTATACAGGTATTTCAATCCAACTGCAATCAACAGTACATTTCTTCTATGAGCACGGGCGTTTGAGCCACGAGTCCACATATCCCCCAATAACGGAATGGCGAGATGATGTAATCGGGGGTCGGCGGAGAAGAATGCTACTAGTCCGGAGGAATCGGCGCATGAGTACCGAAAAATATTCCACCTCAATTTTTTTATGCGATTCTCTTCAAATTACCCTACTGATGATATAATTGCATGTTGTCAGGGGGCAACCCCGTGCCATATTGTTTAAACCGAAATTGTTTAAACAATTGCGTGAAATTGTTATTTTTCAACCGGAATTTTTTTTTTGTGTTCTTTGTTAAAATACAATTAAAAAAGATCCTATGGCTTTTCACGATAAAGTTAATATTTTTAGAGATATGAATTTTTAAAGGTTCGAAAAATCTTAAATTTGGGTACTTTTGACCCATGAAAAAAATATTAAAAAAAAAATAAAATATAAATAATATTTTTTTAAATTCTTTATACAATAGTTAACAATATCCTTGATTGCGATTTCTCAAAATTTAATTATTTATAACTGTTTTTAATTGTTAATTTCGCGCGTTCACAAGTATGCGTTGCTTACCTATAAGTATCGCTGTCTCTCTCTGACTGCTGCGTCGGTCTCTCGGTGTCCTCAATCATTATTTTACATTTATCTTTTAAACTATTAACTTAAATAATTGTAGAGGTACCGGAATTATTAAACAATCACATTGAGGCTGATACTCGAATTTTTTGTCACGCTGCATACAATATTCAGTTGAATTCTGAAATAATAATTCACAGTGTAGACACTGATGTTTTTGTACTCAGTATTTATTATTGATCACGCTTGAAAAAAAGTGGTTGTTCTGGACTATGGATGGAAATTAATAATAAAAAATCACGATTTCTTTCGTGTCACAAAGCAGCTGATTCTCTGATGTACCCGGTTTGTGAAATCTTACCTGCTCTACACGCATTTACGGGTTGTGATACGACTAGTAAAATTGGCACCAAAAAAAGCTTTAGAAATGATAAAAATACAAGAAAATCGTGATGCTCTAGTCCCTCTTGGCAATAGCTTAGAATTAAGCACTAACAACTTGAAAGACTTTTTTTCTCGTTGCTTTGGCAGTTATATTAATTTGTCACAAATTCCATGCACATCAGATTCCTTGCATTTGCATGCACTTAGAGCTTCTGCTCAAACATACGTTTAGAAGCAAGCTTTGAATCTCCAATATAGAACATTAGATTTTACTCAGTTCGGATATCAGAAAAAAAATGATTCTTTGCTACCTTTATTTATAAACAAAAGCTCATTTCCAACAGATCTTAAAAAACCGTGCAATTGTAAAAAAGCTTGTAAAACCAAAGCATGTTACCTTAGAAAAAATAATATTAGTTGCATACTTTTATATGGTTGTGATTCAGAAGACTGTAAAAATATAATAAATAAAAATGACATTGATAATAAATAAATACTTATTTTTAAATCTTGTTTCATTATTTCTTACTTCTACATGTATAACCTTTGCTAAAGAAGTTATTTATTATAAGTACTTTCTGCTATAATGAAAAAAAGTAATTTTAATTATATGTTCGACTTCAACCTTGAATAACTTTTGAAAAATTGATATTAGAAAAAAATTTGTTTTCACCAAATTGTAGATAATTTAATTATGGATAACATTGCTCATTTTTAAAATTCTGATTAAGTTAATAGTTTAAAAGATAAATGTAAAATAATGATTCAGGACACCGAGATACAGACGCAGCGTATGAGTCAGAGTGACACCGATACTTATAGATAAGCAACGCATACTTGTGAACGCGCGAAATTAACAATTTAAAGCAGGTATAAATAATTAAATTTTGTTAACTGTTGTGTAAAGAATTAAAAAAAACATTATTTACATTTTATTCTTTTTTAAATATTTTTTTCATGGGTCAAAGTACCCAAATTTAAGATTTTTCGAACCTTGAAAAATTCATATCTCTAAAAATATTAACTTTATCGTGAAAAGCCATAAACACTTTTTTAATTGTATTTTAACAAAGAACACAAAAAAAATTTGTCCGGTTGAAAAATAACAATTCTTCGCAATTGTTCAAACAATTTCGGTTTAAACAATATGGCACGGGGTTTCCCCCTGGCAACATGCATTTATATCATCAGTAGGGTAATTTGAAGAGAATCGCATAAAAAAATTGAGGTGGAATAGTTTTCTGTACTCATGCGCCGATTCCTCCTGGACTATACGGACTCAACGTGTCTGGGCCGTATGAAGATTACCTGCTGTGTTGGAGGATGGTTGTGAGGGCTGTATCGTTTTTCAGGGTTCTGTACCCAAAGGGTAAAAATGGGACCCTATTACTAAGACTTCTTTGCCTGCCCGTCTGTCTTTCACCAGGCTATATCTCAGAAACCGCGATAGCTAGACAATTTTCACAAATTATGTATATCTGTTGCCAAAATAAAATAAATATTCAATGGGGGCTCCCATAAAACAAACGCGATTTTTGTGCACTTTTTTGCACGATATCAATAATGGCAACAGGTAGGCACTTGAATTATTCACAAAATACTCAGTTGTATTTTTAATTTAATAATAAATAATAAAATTAAAATAAATAAATATTTAAGGGGGTACGGATCCCTTCGCGCGCGAGTCCTACTCGCACTTGTTTCTTTTGCCGATTTTATAAACATAATGCGGGTGCGTGAGTTGAAAAATGTTGTTTTAGCAAATTAAGTTTGTAGAAAAAAATGAATTCAAAAGATAATGGACGTCCGACGCCAGTTTTGAATATCATTCAGGAACAGAAAGGGTATAAGGGTTTTAGGAGCAAATTTTATGAAAACATTCACAAGACTCCGTGGTTGTGACGAAAGTTATGCTTTTTTTTGTTTTTTTTCTTTAATATTTAGGGGCGATGAAAACTGGATGAAGGTAGGAGTTCGTGATCTCAAACATTTGGTAGAAAAGATTAAAAAACATGAAAATTCTCCAAAGCATAAAAACAGTCTGGTAAGTTTTCAGCTCTTGGGAAATGTGAATATTGTGTCTTGTTCAAGTAAGGTTTATGCAGAACAGATAAATATTGGTAATTAATATCATAAGGTCATCTAGTTTTTCCGAAAAAAATCGAAAAAACACGTTGCTAAATAATATTTTAACAAGAAGCATGGGTGCTGGTGGCAACAAAGATCCCAGTCGAGGATTTTTACATATGTACTAATGCATTTTGTTAAAAAATTATTGATTTAGATGAATTGATGAATCCCTCGAAGATATTTTAATGGCTAAATATTAGGCCCAAAACTGAAGACAGATCTAACCGAATGTTGAAAGTATCGATATTTCAATATTTGAATTGAAACACAAATATGTATATCCCATTATTATTTTTGCGCGCCCCTGAAGACATACTCACAAGCCACCACTGCGCGTACAGAAAAAGGGCAATTTAAAGGTATTTCTTGATTTGAAAGCAAAAAACCACCGAAGAAGTGAAGATATTTCACGAGGAGCAAATGATCTGTGAATATTTTCCAACCCTTAAATTCAAAACTCAATCGATGGTGACATTCATCTTAAAAATATTTAAAAGGAATGAGAGGTCGAGTAGAACCTACTTTAAAATGTTATTGCAGCCAATTTTCAATACTTTCCCTTTTTTGGAATTTTTGAAGTAACCTATTTCAATAAATATTCAAACTGAGCACTGCCTCTTTCCATGCAAGAATGCAGGTTCTCTTCCAAGCGTTATCGAACATTTTCTGAAATTTCAGATATTATCAGCGCGCTCTCGTAGACAATTCTTTTACTGCTGCTGTCTCCGATTGAACGGCGTGAATTTTCGTGTTCAGATGCCCCCATAGAAAAAATCCAGGAGTGAAAAATCGGGTTGCCCTGCTGGCCATTCAGTGAAGGATCTTCTTCCTTCAATATAGATACTAATCGACTCTTCATTCCATTGAAGTTTTTAAGGGTTTTTCTCTCTATGCTGGATTTTGAATTGGGAGTTGAACAATATTCGTAGTTTTTTTAACATCGGAAAAAAACTTCTAGTTTTTGGCCCTTTTTTGCTTTTGAAAGAAGAATTGGCTATTAGTTGAAAAAGTTAATTTTTCAGTTTTTCCAAACAAATTTCATAAGCAAATTAGCTTTTCGAAGTTTTTGACAATCTTTCAAAAGACCTACCACTCGATCCCTTATTCCATTTAATATTTCAAGAGTAGCTATTACCTTCGCGTGAAGTCTGAAAATTTAAATAATTACAAGAAATGGCAGTGTCACTCACTCTTGCAAATAATTTACGATTTTTTTTTCTGTCGCTGTATTTTATGTATTGTTTATATGTCAGCGTAATGAGAAAATTAAGTAGCTTCATTACTTCTTCATAGTGAAGTAAACCACAGGTTTTGATAAGCTTATAATTACTTGAAACTCAGGATTTCTTTTTTATAACAAGTCAGATAGGAAATGAATTAATATTTCCAGAATAAAATACCCAACAGGATCATTTATAAAGAAGACTCCCTCAAAAGTTCGGAAATGCATTAAGTAATTAATCTCCGGATTATGAACCAACGAAAAAATATAAAAATATTGGCAAATTAAATCCCTCGAAACCCCAAGGAACAGAAATAATTAAAGAGCAAGATCTTAACGTCAACCGGTGTCCCCGGCGATTAAAAAACCCGAGTCGGTGCCCTCTGGTTCATAAATTATGGTTTTTGATATTTTTCTGCGGAAATGTCTGAAAGTAGCCAGGGAAAGGCCGGGATTATTGCCCCGTTTTCCAGGCCGTGATGAATCGAGAACAATCAAATAAACTCGCGAAGTGCTCATAAAGTTTTACTTTTGAACCGTGATTAATGACTGCGGATTAAGTTTCAACGATCGCGAAATTCAATCGTGATTTCATTAGTCGATAATTCGAATTTGCCGAATTGTCTTCGGCGAATTGAAAGAAATTTATCAAATTCTTACCGCTTCAAACTTTATTCAGCTTTCGTTATATGGAATTTATGTTATAAACACTGTTTAATTGTTTCTTTTTGTTGAAACTAATGAGAAAATGAAATTGATCTAGATTTCAGTTTCATCCAACCCACTCATCGTTTCATTAGATCGCAAACATACTAGTTGACGTTGAGGCGAGAAATTTCAGTTATGCATATAGATCAGTAATAGTATAAGATCCCAGAGCCTCCAGACGTTACTTATTTTCTCAGAAATAATATGTGTGGATGAAGTAGTGTTCGTATGTACTTTCAGTGTATGTATACCTTAGACCGATGGCGAATTTCTAGTAAGCAGGTGCTAAAGATGGAAAAAAACTCAACTCACTCTTCTTATTTCCACAGTCTTGATTTTTATATATGATACTCAGGGAACTATTTCAATACTTTCTGCAAGCAGCCAGACCGATCATATAGGCCAAACATTCTGCTAGACACAAATTAAGTGTCCCTATGAGTATTAGCGCAATGTCATGAGTCGCCCATTTAAGCGCGATAGTGATTATCTATGCGTATACTCAAACATAGAGCATGCTTAAGTAGTAGTCCGGGAGTCCACTGTCCGAAAGTCTACGTCATAAAACATCCGGTTCATTCATAATTTATTTGAAAGCATATATACCAAAGAATATTAAACCGTTGGTCTGCCTAAGCTCATCCTGGCGGGTCATAGTTAACGAACGTAATTTATTTGGCAAAAACTGGTACGTCACCTACGTAACAAAACATCCGGCTGAAATTTGAACACATTATAGATAAATATCAGTTATTTCAAATTGTCTAGGTCTGCCAAGCTTCACCCTGGTGGAAGTGCACGGCAAACCACCCTAAAGCGTGACAACTACTGTCAAATTGATTGGTCTCAGTTATTCTAGATCATAGATTGACAAGAAGGAATGTATGATAAATCCTCGGAACATTCCATTACCGCTGTTTGTCAGTATATAAGCTGTAGATCGTGTTAAATTTTCATGTTTTATGTTGACTGTGATTTGTTTTAAAAAAAGCATATAAAGGATACTCTTTGGATGTGCCTTGTTTGCGCAAAATTTACAGCTTAAGGTTAGCTCGGTAGTCATCATGATTCGGAATCTGAACCAATTAAACATATGCAATGGAATGCGTTTGGTGTTAAGAAAACTGATGATCAATGTTATTCACATGACGCACTCTGAGGAAGATTCAGAGGTGAAAAAGTTCTCATTCCGAGGATTCCGATGATCCCAACCGATATGCCCTCTGAGTTTAAACGAATTCAATTTCCGATTAGTCTTGCATTCACCATGAGGATTAACAAATCACAAGGCCAATTCTAGAGGGTTGATTGTCTCATTTCAGAAAATGCATATTTTTCTCGGTGTCTATTGTACGTGGTATGTTCATGTGTCAAACCATCTCCTTTATTTATTCTTGCGCCTGTTAACAAGAAAAATAAATGCTATGCAGCATAATATATAACTTCATCATAGCAAATGTCTTGCCGACACGCCATTGAAATACTTGATTTGTGGTGGTAAGCCAGGCACATCCAAAGAGTAGTCTTTATATGCCTTTTTTAAAACAAATCACAGTCAACATAAAACAAAATAATTCACTTTTTCGCGATTTACAGCTTATACACTGAAAAGCAGCGGTAATGGAATGTTCCGAGAATTTATCATACATTCTTTCTTGTCAATCTATGATCAGGAATGACTGAGACCAATCAATTTGACAGTAGTTGTCACCGCTTTAGGGTGTTCTGCCGAGCACTTCCGCCAGGGTGAAGCTTGGCAGATCAAGACAATTTCAAATAACTGATATTTATCTATAATGTGTTTAAATTTCAGCCGGATGTTTTGTTACGTAGGTGACGTACCAGTTTTTGCCAAATAAATTACGTTCATTAACTATGACCCGCCAGGATGACCTTAAGCAGACCAACGGTTTAATATTCTTTGGAATAAATCCTTTCAAATAAATCATGAATGATCCGGATTTTTCATGACGTAGACTTTCGGACAGTGGGCTCCCGGACTATAGACAGTAAGTACAGAAGGGAGATCGACGTGCATAGATAATCACTATCGCGCTTAAATGAGCGAACCATGACATTGCGCTAATACTCATAGAGAGACTTGATTTGCCTGGCTGGATGTTTGGCCCATACTATAGGTCTGTATGATTGCAGAAGGTAATGAACTAGTTCCCTCAGTATCAAATATAAAAATCAAGAGTGACAAAATAAGAAAAGTGAGTTGAGTTTTTTTCTATCTTTAAAACCTGGTATCTGGAAATTGGCCGTCGGCCCAAGGTAGCAGATATGCATACACTGAAAGTACATATGAACACTACCTCATCCTACAAATATTATTGCTGAGAAAATAAGTAACGTGTGGCGGCTCTGGGATCTTGCTCTATAGTTTTTCTGTCAAAGTTTCATTTCTCCTCTCAGTTTTTTTTGTACAACAAAAAATCTAATTATAAATGACAAGAAGAAGTATTTTGAGCTGTGCTTTTAACTTCGACCAATAATACTACTTTTCAAAGGTCCATTCAAACGAGATTGTAGTCCAACATATCGTTTATATATCAAACGAGACTTTTACGGGTATATATATATATATATATATATATATATATATATATATATATATATATATATATATATACATGATGCCTTTGCTTGATAATCAACTGTTACCTTCAAATGCTGATAGATGGCCCTAATTGACATCATCCAAATGTTGGATGTTTTATTTTGATTATAAATTAATTGAACCTTGATAACCCGAGTAGGTACTTCGGGATCTATATAGCGAAGTGTCTAGATTATCTCTGAGTTATGTCCTGTTAAGAATCACAGCATTTTCCTGAAGAGTACCCATGAATGAATTTTTTAGGATTTTAAACCTGATCCAAGAGCACCAATTTTGGACTATCTAAAGAAAATATCATATCTAGTGTTACCAGAAACTCCACGATGAATTCTCATCATCCTGGTATATTCCGTCCAAGGGATAAAATCATTCAATACAAAAAAACTAACCATTTCGAGGGCTCTATTGAACCAGAGAATGATCGAACGTCAAAGTGTGATAGCTCTCAGGAGCCAAACGGGAAGAGAGAGAAGTTTAAAACCTAACGATTCTCTAGATATTTACCTAAAGAAGTTCAATGAAACTTTTTCACACAACAAACTCGAATAATTTGCTATATAGACTATAACCGAATTAAAGAAGGAGAAATATTACAAGTTTATTTAGGATTCAAGTTATGATTGTATATTACATACAACTCTTACTCAGACATGAAGTCCAAATTAGAACTAACTACAAGTTTCACATTGGGGGATTGTTCATAGTTCGCATTTTACTTCTGGCTATTCTGCAAAGTGGAATAATGTTCCATTATCAGTTATAATTATTATAGCAGTGTGATTTCATCTTTCAGTTGAAAAATCTGAAGTAGATATTTGAAAACATCGTTTGACGAACAGCTTTTTTTTGAGAAGAAATTTGTGTAAAAGCTGTTTAAGCTCTAAATATAACTAAGCTCTTAATATGTTCAAGCTTATCACTCAAATAAACAGTAGGTGCATCTAGAGTAGAAACACCTATTAGATAGTTATTTTATTTCCACTATAGGAAGATCTTATGAATGGAAAGGCATTGTTACTTTTTGTCGGAAAGAATATTCTGTGGAAATTCTGAGCAGTTACTTCATTAAACTGCTTCTCATTTACTAAGCATTTGAAGAGACGTATATGTATAAATGGAATTATTCGTAACGACCCTATCCAAACAGCACCATTTGATTCAGACCTAGAAGTCGAAGGAAATATCTGTCTTGAAACTACAATGTGATGGCTCAAAGACATTTTTTCTGAGTTATACACGCACTAAGCACTTTGTACAAATTGGCTGAATGACCAAAACCATTTCACTTAGAAGCTTAACGGTAGTCTGGAAGTGAATGTGAGAATATTATCGCAATGCACTCGAACAATTCCCACTGCTTCAAATGGCAATTATTTTGAGAGAACGGCTCTAGATATACGTGTTTCATTTTCAGTTCGAGCAAAAGTATCCACAAGGCGGATGAAATTGAAAATGTGCTTCAATTATGAGTTAACAGGATACGCAAAAATTTTGTGAATCAACTTACTGTGATATCTTATCGATATAATTGAACATATAATGTACATACTACAATAGAAAAGTGTGAAATTGAAAAAAATTTTATGATATTGAACTTTTCAAATAGCATTTTAAAATCAAATCATGGAAAATATGAAAAGTTTACCATGGTCAATTTAATATATTACATAAAGTGAAGAAGGAAAATTCTTCAATAATTCAAAAAATTATCAAACATTCATCCAAGAGTGCTGGTTATATGTTTTCTTACTACTCGGTCGAAAGTACATACTTTCAGCCCCGGTTCCACCGCTGAAACTCTTAATTTTTATGCATTGGTCAAGCTGTGCGCGCGCCATCTAGATTGGTCTCATTTTTATGTACTAATTCATGTTTTTCATGAATTTTGAGATTGTGGGCACCTACACAGCTCCTCATTTTTGTGGTATCAAACACTTCATTTGACCGCCGCCATATGAATGTAAAGTTTTCATTTATTTTCGTGAGTTTAGAATTTTTTTCTGACATCTATAGCTACTCCGAATTGACTCAGGGGGTTAAGAATCCGTATGTAAAAAAAAAACAGAAACAGAGGGAAAATACGATCTTAAAGAAGGAGCTCTGCTGCTCAACAAAATCAAATCATGAAAAATCAGAAGTTTACCGTGGTCAGTTTAATATATTATATAAAGTGAATGTTTTGGGTACGTATCCTTATGTACTCGACGAACAATTCAGGAACTACGATTCTCGCGTAAGTATGTTAATCGGACACTCACGCGCTTTAGTTGACCACTTAAAAAAGAAATAATGTACTTTTTTTCACAACGATCTATTTACAAATGCCTCCAATTTATCACAATATTTATTCCTAATTATTAATTTGCAATATATATAAACATATATATAAAAATTTGTTACGTGCTAACTGCCACGAAGCAGGAGTGTTTTCTATCTATATTAAAAGTGAAGAACGAACTTGTAATGAACTTTCTTTCACTAAGACTTAAAACGAACTAACTAACTAAACGCTCAACTATGTGGCTTTGGTATTTGTGCCATATTCCCACGTTCCCACGTTATTTGCGCCCTTAAGGTTGACAAGTAGCAGAACACTCGGAACGTAGATCCATGTAAAATTTCCAAAGCTGACAGTTTTAGAGCCATAAATTGAATGTAATGTATACAATAGTCTAGACAAAAAAGATTCACTACCTATATGAGTTTATCAGTCATAGAAACGAAACATGCCGCCCGCGTTGAAAGGATCGCCTTTCAAAACACCTAACACAAGGACACGTTACACATAATGTTTCGAAGCACCTCTAATCATTGTTTGATGGAATAGCGCACAGTTTATTTGCTGCCCGTTTCAGTTCACTTCCTGAAGCGGTTTTAACGGTGGCAGCTCGAACTACTCCATCATCGCCGGGGTGGACTGCATCAATTCTCCCGGATTTCCAATGGTGGGGTGGTACATTTTCTTGGCGAAGGATGACTAACTGTCCAACTTCCAAATTTGAACCCCTAGATTTTCTCCATTTGGATCGTTGATTCAATTGGGCAAGAAATTCCCTCTGCCAACGTGACCAAAAATGCTGCTGCATCCTCTGAACGCGTTCCCAACCCGTGAGACGATTTATCTTGATGTTCTTTATATCTGATTCTTCAATAGACATTAAGTTGTCTCCAATGAGGAAATGTGCTGGAGTTAGGAAGGCATAGTCATTTCGATCATTGGACATGGGGGTTAAGGGACGAGAATTCAAAATGGCTTCGATTTGCGCGAGAAGGGTGCAAAATTCCTCGAAAGTTAGATTGGCATCGGAAGCAACTCTTTTCAAATGATGTTTAGCAGACTTAACAGCTGCTTCCCAAATCCCACCAAAATGTGGTGAATTAGGCGGTATGAAATGCCACGTGACTGGATCCGAAAGCGATTCTACTATAGATTGCGCTTGCGACTTCGATAAAAAATTATGAATCTCTGACAATTTTTCACGCGCCCCTTGAAAATTAGTTCCGTTGTCAGAGTAAATATCAGACACCTTGCCTCTTCTGGACATAAACCGTTTCAGTGCAGCCACGAACGCATCTGTCGTCAAATCCGAAACTAACTCTAAATGAACAGCGCGCGTAGTGAAACTAATGAACACTGACACATAACCCTTTCTATAGCGTTTACTTTTCCTACTCCCTTCCTTAATCATAAAAGGACCACAATAGTCCACTCCGCATACTGAAAATGGCCTAGAAGGTTTGACTCATTATTGCGGCAGGTCTCCCATTTTTGGCTGTGTACTTATAGGTTTCGCGCGAAAACACGTAACACAATTCCTCAGTACACTTCGTACAGCATTTCGTGCATCAATGGGCCAAAAATTGAGTCGCACGGCTGCCAAAGTGGTAGAATTGCCCGCATGCAAATTAGCCAAATGTTCGCGCTGTATAATTCTTTTAGTTAATATATGATTTTTAGGTAGAAGCAAAGGATGGCGACTATCATATGCTATCAGAGCATTCCGAAGTCGGCCACCTACTCGAATTAATGAATATTTATCTAAAAAGGGACTGAGAGCCAGTAATCTACTATCATTATCAACGCAACCATTTTTTTTCAATTGTTGTATTTCCTTTGAAAAACAATTATGCTGGACAATTCTCACAAGCGAATTTCTGGCGAACTTTAGCTCATCAAATGTTAAATAACCTGTCCTTCTGGCAGTGCGTGGAAGACAATTATGACGAAATCGAAAACAGTATGCCACAACACGAAATAATTTAGTTACTGACGAAAATTTGATGAAAATGTCTTCAAATTCCAAAGAGGAGCTAGTTACATTACAGGTAATTACTTTATCGACTCTTTTTAACTCAGGTAGATTATTATTTTCTACAGTATTGCCAACGGTATGATTTAAGGGCAATTCGACACTAGAATATAACCACTGCGGTCCGTGCCACCATAGAGCATTACTAATTATATCAGACGGTGGTATTCCTCTGGAAATCAAATCCGCAGGGTTTTCATGCGTTCTCACGTGATTCCATGAACCTTCATCAGACAACTGTTGAATTTGACTTATTCTATTAGCCACGAAAACGTTAAATTTCCTTGATTCCGACTTTATCCAAGCTAAAACAATAGTGGAATCCGTCCAGAAATATTTCTTAGAATATTTTAATTTTAATGTTTTAAGCAAGTCTTCCATGAGCTCAGCCAACAACAAGGCTGCACATAATTCCAATCGTGGAATGCTTATAGCCTTAAGAGGAGCCACTCTTGACTTAGAGCATAACAAATTGCTAAACATTTCATTATTTTCTCCAACACTCGGACATATATGCAAGCACCATAAGCCAGTTCACTGGCGTCAGAAAACCCGTGCACTTCAACCCAAACCGGATGACTGCACGGAACCACGTTTCGACTAATTTTCAACTGATTTATATCAGTAATTGCCTGCCTATAATTTATCCACTGACTATGTAAATCCAGTGGTAGAGATTCGTCCCAATGAAGTTTCATTTGCCACATTTTTTGTAGCATGATTCTAGCACTAATAGTGATAGGTGTTATCAATCCTAGTGGATCGAAAATCTTGGCTATTTCTGATAGGACTAAACGCCTACTTATTTTCTTCGTTATCTTCATAAAATCTATTGCAAATTTGAAGATGTCCTCATTAGCATACCATAACATACCTAATGTTTTGGTGCCTTCGCCTTTATCCAGATCCAGAATCACGTTATCTTGTCCATTTTCCATACCTGCTAGTACTTCAATATTATTGGAAGCCCATTTACGAAGCTCAAACCCAGCTGATTTCAAAACATTAATGACATCATTTTTAATTTGTTTCAATCGATCAATTGATTGAGAACCAGTCAAAAGATCATCGACATAAAAATCACGTTGAATGATGGAAGATGCTAATGGAAAATTTTCTGCCTCCTCTATAGCTACTTGATTCAATGATCTCGTTGCCAAGAATGACGCAGGGGCAGTTCCATAAGTCACAGTTTTCAATTCATAAGTCCTTATTTCTTGGGTTGGGTCGAATCGCCATAAAATTCGTTGGAGCGAAATTTGCGACTTATCGACAAGAATCTGTCGATACATTTTAGCGATATCTGCATTTATAACGTACATATGAGTTCTATATCTACTCAAAATGGCAAACAAAGTTTCCTGTACGCACGGTCCAACTCCTAAAATGTCATTTAGGGAAACCCCTGATGTCGTTTTGGCGGAAGCGTCGAAAACAACTCTTAACTTAGTTGTGAGACTACCTTCCTTCAAACGGCTTGATGCGGAAGATAGTAAGATATTTGAGAATTTAGTTCCCTGGCGTTGACTAGTTGCATGTGACCAAGGTCTAAATATTCGCTCATGAATGTCTTGTAATCTGCATATAACTGTGGCATCGACTTTAATTTCCTTTCTAAGTTGAAAAATCTTTTCAATGCGACATCTCTAGAATTACCCAATTCGTCAACATTTCCCTTGAAAGGAAGTCTGACAATGAAACGGCCTTCATGATTATGTTGAAATGCAGAAAGAAAATTATTTTCACAATTGACTTCTTCAGTTGTGCGAAATACACTTGACCTTGAATCATGAATTCTCCAGAATTTTGCGACATTATTTTCTAAATTAGAAAGCGATAAATGACATAAACTATTAGATTCCTTTACTTTCGATTGAGCGCTTATTCTTCCGCTAATAATCCAACCAAATTTAGTTTTTTGAAATATTGGCTGATCCTTGTTCGTCCATATTTGACCAACGCTTAGTAAGTTATAAAAACTTTCAGCACCAATCAACATATCAATTTCGCTAGACAAATGAAACTTCGGATCGGCAAGTTGGATATTTTTTGGAACCTTTATGTTTTTTATAGCTACCGCTACAGTTGGAATCCTATCAGTAATTCTATTGACTATGTGACATTTTAACTTATCCCTAAAACTAGTTGTACGGGAGAAAATGGAAACAGTAGCACTTTTATTTGATATTTTCGAAACTTGATTGACTCCCGTTATTTTAATAATAGAATCCTGTAACGTCAATCCTAGTTTAGTAGCATATGATGAAGTCATTAGATTCACCTGAGAACCTGAATCAAGTAATACCCTGCAGTCGTGCATATCCCCCTTTGAGTCCTTAACGGACACTATTGCGGTGGAAAGAAGTACTTGTTCATTATCAATTGAATGCAAACATTGACTTGAATGCGCCTTTGATTCATCAGCTGTTGTGGACCGCGGTGATTCTTCGGATTTATCATTTTTATTGATTTCGTCTGATTCGACCAATGAGCTTTCGGAATGCAAAAGACTATTATGTTTCTTGTTACAACTGTCACATTTTTTAGACTTGCACACGAAAGTCTTGTGGTTCGCTTTGAAACAATTTATGCATAAACGCTTTTCCTTAATTTTTGTTAACCTATCACGTACCTTTAATTTTAAAAATTGCTTACATTTCTCTATCGCATGATTTTGCGAACAAAACACGCATTTAATGAATCCGCCTTCAATCGAAGTTAAATGAACCGCTGATTTTCCCGATGAATGTTTAGATTTTAAATGTTTCGACTCTTCTGAATATGCCGACAAGCCTTTGTTGATAATTTCAAGCGTTTGATATTTACGATTAAGAAAGTCTATTAATTCGTTAATTTTTGGAATTTTTCCTGAATCTAACGATGCTTCCCATTCTTTGATAGTTTGTTTGTCTAATTTATCGCTTATGAGAATTATCAAAATATCATCCCATTCATCAACAGACCTATTGAGTGATTTGAGTGCACGCATATGCATTTGTAGAGAATCTACTATAATTCTTAAACCGTGATACGACTCCTTGAATGCGGTCGGAATTTCTAAAATTGCTCTTATATGTTTTTGCGTAATTAAGCGCTTATTGTCATACCTCTTTTTCAATAGTGACCACGCCTCTAAATAATTGGCAGACGACATATCTAATGAGAGCAAAATGTTACTCGCTTCGCCCTTCAGTGATGATTTTAGGTAATGGAATTTTTGTATATTAGACAAAGATTCGTTGCTATGGATCAATGATGAAAAAGTATCGAAAAAAGACAACCAGTGTTCGTATTCCCCTGAAAACTGGGGTAAATCAATGCGTGGAAGCTTTAATTGATTATGAACACTTGTTTCACTAACTAGATGAGCGCTATTATTTTGATTATTTCTAACTACCTTTGACAACAGATGTTCCGCCTTTGCAGCAGCAGCAAAATAATTATTTTCAAATGATTCGCGTTCATCGCCTTCAATCTCATTTTCATCAATAAGTTCAATTTGATCTTGTATATCATTAAATTTATCGAAGATCATTTCTACCTGCCTTAACCTTTTCTCTGTCTCATTACCCTTCAGATCTTCAACTGAACTAACAGAATCTAAGAATTTTTGAAAACGCGTAATTTGTGCTTTCAATTGACCCCTTTTTGTTATCAATGATTTCAATTCGTTAGCCATTATGAATGCAAGGAAATATATAAAAGAATATTAGGTACAAATTGGAGACTAACCTTCTATTGACGGTGAAATTATAGACCTCTGGACTGTGTATCTTCTAAAACACCTGAAGTAGATCCGGCTCGAAGGACCAATGTTTTGGGTACGTATCCTTATGTACTCGACGAACAATTCAGGAACTACGATTCCCGCGTAAGTATGTTAATCGGACACTCACGCGCTTTAGTTGACCAGTTAAAAAAGAAATAATGTATTTTTTTTCACAACGATCTATTTACAAATGCCTCCAATTTATCACAATATTTATTTCTAATTATTAATTTGCAATATATATAAACATATATATAAAAATTTGTTACGTGCTAAATGCCACGAAGCAGGAGTGTTTTCTATCTATATTAAAAGTGAAGAACGAACTTGTAATGAACGTTCTGTCACTAAGACTTAAAACGAACTAACTAACTAAACGCTCAACTATCTGGCTTTGGTATTTGTGCCATATTCCCACGTTCCCACGTTATTTGCGCCCTTAAGGTTGACAAGTACCAGAACACTCGGAACGTAGATCCATGTAAAATTTCCAAAGCTGACAGTTTTAGAGCCATAAATTGAATGTAATGTATACAATAGTCTAGACAAAAAAGATTCACTACCTATATGAGTTTATCAGTCATAGAAACGAAACTGTGAAGAAGGAAAATTCTTCAATAATTCAAAAAATTATCAAACAACTATCCAAGAGATCTGGTTACCTATTTATTTATATATGCACGAGAGTGTGCCCCGTAAATACTTGTAGCGATATTAGCCATATTCAAAATTGAAGATTTTCTATATTTCACCTTTGGGTTGCGATGCAGATTTTTTTTCTTTATGTAATATATAAAATTGACCATTGTCAACTCTCCATTTCTGTTCTTTTTTACATACGGATTCTTAACCCCCCTGAGTCAATTCGCAGTAGCTAGACATCAGAAAAATCTTAACGTTAACATGGCGGCGGTCAAGGGAAGTGGTTGGGAACACAAAAATGAGGAGCTGTGTAGGTGCCCACAATCTCAAAATTCATGAAAAACATGAATCAGTACATAAAAATGAGGCAGTTGAAGGAAACTTCCCACACATCAACTTAATTCAAATATAAATTTTCAATCCTCTAACTAAATCTGCAGAATCTACAAAGATACCCATAAAGTAAAGAGAAAAATACGAAATCTCTATACAAAAATATCGACGAGTAGAGAAAATAGTCAAAACCGCTAAAATGCACTTTTCTCTCAATCGAGTGCAAATTTTCAATCTTTTTATTCAATTTGGAGGAGGTTTGGGGTGCAGAAATCCAAGATTTTTAAGCTCCGTGAACCCTAAAAATTCATAAAAACCTGGATTTGAGATATTTAGTTGATAACCTCTTTACACTACTTTGGCAATCGGTTTCGGAAAAGTGTTCCTCCGCCTCTTCCTCCCCTTGAGTTTAGAGAAGTCAAAATTCTGACTGAATTTACCCACATTTTAATAGTTTTGTCATATTAAAACAATGGTTAATAATAACAATTTACACATTTATTTAAAGAAATAACGCATGACGCACGTTTCGGTGGAACTTCACCTTCTTCAGATGCTAATGGCAAACTATGTTTTTCTGTTATATCGAAAACAAGAAATAAACAGATGACAAATTGTGTAGAAGGGGTAAATAGAGGGATGGTTACAAATAATTATAAGAATAGGAAAAACCAATTCTGAACTGCTAGTCAGGTAGTTCGATAATTTTTAAAAGATTGGGGAGGGGGCTTGAAGTATGATCAATTTGGCTATTCAATTGGGGACCGGAATGCTTGTATTTATTTATTTGTAATGATTCTAAAAAATTAAGTTTAATTCCCTTACTATAAGCATTCAATATTTTAAAATCGAAATTAAATGTATAATATTCTTGGATTAAATGGTTTGCATGATGTGAATCCGACTTTTGATCAATAAAGCTACGTTTGTGTTCTGAAATTCTAGTTTGAAAACTTCTGAAAGTTCTACCAATGTTGAACTTATCACAATCACTACAATTAATTTTATAAACTCCTGATTTATTATATTTTGTAACGTGTCAATTCCCCGCTTAACCGCCGCCACTGAATTCTAAATCGAAATACCAAGTTTCACAGATGAATAGACTCGCGTAGTTCGGAATGACTTGCGTATTACGAAAATATCGAGATAGCGCCGAATTAACAATCGCTTGTGCTTTTCAGCAAATGGTTGTTTAAGATACCACATCATTAATTGGTAAAATTATAGTCAATATCAATTGAACGTTAATTAAAGTTTATTAAAATTATTAAGTATCTGTGGCGTCTGATAGACGCCACCTTGTCTGGAGTTTAAAAAACCACCTTGTCTGGAATTTAAAAAACCACCTGGTCTGGAGTTTAAAAAAAAAAACACCTTGTCTGGAGTTTGAAGAACCACCTTATCTGGAGCTAAAAATCACCTTATCCGGGGCTAATATTCACCTTGGAAACCACAGCTGGAGCTACCAAGAAACTAGGGACAAAGATAGGGCAGAAGTCAAGAGTACAATCCACCTAGGAAAAACGTCGATAGAAAATTAATTAAAATAAAAAGAAAAGATAAGTCTCAGTACATGTAATAAGAAAATAGTAAATACCTTCATTTTATCTTGTTGTTATTACTGAGAACAAACTAGAACCCATATATGTTTAACCAATCTCCCTGCTAGCTCGGGCATAAATATATCTTAAAAGGGAGAGAGGTTACA
>JARQZK010005073.1:852500-865000 GCA_030704885.1 Cynegetis impunctata
AAAGCGATTTTAAAATCGTTTCATTGCTCCCATCCATTTTTCTTCTCATAGTAGGCATGTCATTTGTTGATATTTTGACGTTTATGAATATTTTTGTCATCATATTCAGTGAATGTCATTGCTGCTTTCTTTGTGTAGTCTTATAGAAATAATGGAAATGAAAATGAATTTACCCAAGAATATCATAGAAAATACAGCCAAAGCTGCGAATAATTCATTGCCGGAGAAATCCAGAGTCTTATACGACAAGGATTATGAAGTATTTTATCAATGAAATTTGCTTCATTTCTCCTAGTACAATAAGCGGGCGTTTTTGATCTATTATGCCCGGCGTAACAGCCTAGGGCATAATGAGTTTATAGCAACCGTATCCAAGGTGAAATGAACATATAATATACAAGTGAAAAATAAAAATATGTTATATATATATATATATATATATATATAATATATATATATATATATATATATATATATATATTATATATATTATATATATATATATATATAATATATATATATATATATATATATATATATATATATATATATATATATATATATATATATATATATTTATATTTATATAAATATATATATATAAATATATATATATATATATATATATATATATATATATATATATATCCAACTGAAGGGAGGCTGGTACCGCCAATGACTAATTATTGCTAATATAATAATAGTTTCCATAATTTGAAATTTGCCAGATGGTATCCATCAGTGAAAAAACTATTCGGAAAAAAGGTGATTAAAACGAATGTGAGTAACAACTTTCTCCCAGGAGAAATCATAAGTTCATACAAGGGTGAGTCACGTGGGGAGGTATCATAGGTCTGAGCGATGTAGATAATGGTTTACCGTCGTCAACACACAAGAATTAGTTACTACCGTATCTACCCTCCTTTGAGCGACTAGTAATGCAATAAAACTTTTCCAACTTTTATGTTCGCCTCGGTTCTCATATGATTCTATTTTTCTAGGATAACATTGAGGTAGTTTAGTTTGATATTCGTTGAATTATTGGCATTATATGTCACGGTTCGTATTGTGATAGGCATTATTAATGGGTTGGTTGTTAAAAGCCTCACTCTCAGAGTTTCATTTAGATATTTCATGCTTTCTCAGGATTTTTCCAAATATATTGCAAGAGATAACCAATATTTCATTACTCAACATATATATATATATATATATATATATATATATATATATATATATATATATATATATATATATAAGAAAACATAAATTTGTGGAACTGATTTGTCGAATACGAACTTGTGAATATATGTTTCCG
This sequence comes from Cynegetis impunctata, assembly GCA_030704885.1. Lineage (NCBI taxonomy): Eukaryota > Metazoa > Arthropoda > Insecta > Coleoptera > Coccinellidae > Cynegetis > Cynegetis impunctata. The sequence continues at coordinate 853,819 of JARQZK010005073.1, forward strand.
GCATATGTAAATCACTGTTTTTTATAGTAACTATATTCTATTTTTGAGTTGACTGTCGTTTTTTATTGGAAGGTCTGAACAATTTAAGAGAATTCGATAATTTACAAAATTCCATTGCTGCTTTTTTTTAACTTCCGAGTCAGTGAGAATTCGATAAATATATTGATTAATTAAAAATAGTAAGAAAATAGAAAAGATAATAAGCAAAAGGAAAGTTACATGGTATTTAATTTATAGAGCACTGTTAAAAGTCTTTTGCACGTAAAATGATTGAGCTGTAATGAAAAAAAGAGGAACATCCAATGGTTTTTTTTAAACCAATGGGTTTCATAAGTGTCATTTCCACCAAAATTAAAATTAATCGTATTTCGTCTAGAATTAACTTTAATATAAAGAGTTTGATGGATGCTAGCAGTTTGGCTGCTTTGGACACATGGTTTTAGAAAAAATCATGATTTTGAGAAAAAAAAAATTTTCGAATTTTTAAAAAAACCACCTTCTTTTCATAATATCTTAAAAATAATGAAAGATACGTAAAAGAGTGCAATGATTAAAAATGTAGGTTTTCTTTGATAAATATTTTGGTTTTTTTCCCTGTCACACGAAAATTGACGGAGATATGATTGTTTAAAGAGCGCGTGGTAACGCAATCACAGTCTCTCTCGAGCCCTTTGACTCTTCACCGTTTCAAAATAAAAGGTTATTCACTACATATCGCAATGAAGAAAGCTGTAGCTCTTTCAATTACCTTTAAAATGGTTTTTTATAAGTTGTGATATCTTCAAAATTGGAGGAGTTATGGCCCAAAAACAATCGTATTATTTTCTACTTAATAAACTTAACATTAGTAAACTGAATATTCCGAATTTTCAATTGCCAATAACTTGAAAAGTATTGGTCTTTATGACATATTTTTTGCTTAAAATAAGGTCTTCAATCGATATCCGAGGTTATTTTGAAAAAAAAAATTCCACCACCGAAAAAGGGTGGCAACCACACCCAGGGTGAATACGGATCAGTATCACTTTTGAAGTTAAGGGTAAGATAAGCCTAATTCAAAAATTTCATGTTAAAAACCTATTTTATGCTTCAATGACTGCACTATGGCCTAAAGAATTGTTTGTACGGTAAGCGATATGGAAATTATAATTTGAAAGAATTGATGTTAGTTTTTCACTAGAGTTGCCTATATATTTCTTTTCAACATCGTTGGATTGCGGAAAAACTTGTTTGATTGCTAAATTTAAATTATTTTTATTTGTAATATTGTCAATTAATTTTGGATTATATGCATGATTGCTAGCAATCTGTCTGATGATGTTCAATTCTTTATCGAAGTTTGCCTGTGACATCGGAATGTTGAGTAGTCGGTGGACCATACTATTACAAGCTGCAATTTTATGTCGGAAAGGATGAACAGAAGTATTATGTATTATAGTATCTGCATGAGACAGTTTATGAAAATTTGAAAAATCACGTTTATTGTTAAATTTAGTAATAGGGAGACCTAAAAAATTAATCGAGTTATTCTGTTCCATCTTCGTTGTGAATTTGATATTTGAATGTATGGAGTTAATAAAATCGATAAAAATCATCAATTGTCTATCGGTTCCCGTAGAACATACTAATATATCATCTACGTATCTAAAAAAATTAATAAATGTCTTATTGAAAGGGTGACAGTGAACAGTTTTTTCAATATTATCCATGAATATTTCAGCTAATTAGGGACTCAGAGGTTTACCCTTTATCAAATCTTTTGAACTGCTTTAAATTGTATTAACAAATTCAAAATAATTTTGGTTCAGACAAACTTCTACCAAGGAGATAATTTCGAAATGAATAATTGAAGAATTTACATGATTTGATTCTAATAGTGTTTTCGTATCATTCGGTGAAATACTAGGAAATGAATTAGTGGCAAATCAATATTTTTAATTTTTTCAACAAATTCTAGGCAATTTTTGATTGAGAATTATGATTCAAATTTCGTGTATGTTTTTATAATTTTGATTAAAAATTTCGAAAGAGAACTGGCCCAGGAATTAACAGGTATTACAATGCTCATATGTTACTGAACGAACAAATTGACGCAAATCACTCCATCATTGACTCCACTCCTAAATGTGTTCAATATCGGATGTAGTTTGAGCAAGTTTTCTGGAAGGATTTCCTTCCCTCCACGCTAATTTAATTTCTTGTTGTTATCGTTTTTCCCTGAAAGTTCTATGTAAAACGAAGATACCAATATCTCAGTATTTCTCTCTAAAGAATAAAGTATAAACTTTAACTCTCTATCCGGAGAAGCCACCGTGTGGTGAAATGCTGCGCCGTAGAGTCAAATATAATAACTGTTCAAATCAAACATGTGTTTTTCTAATAATATTGTTATAGGTTTCAACCAAGTAACAGCCATATCAATTCAAAATTTTCTATTAAAGTTCACTCTAACATTTTTGTCTATGAAGTGCATCCAGAACACTGAATTGGTAAAAATGGTTTCATTGAATGGCGTCCAATATCGTCAGATGTATCACCATTGGACTTTTTCTTATGAGCTCATTTAAAAAGTTAAAATAACAGCCAGGTTTTCGATTATAAAACATTTAGTCCCAAACTCTCGTGCTAGAGATTGAACTATATTTTATGTTGGATCGTTCATAATTAAATCACATGAGAATCAATAAACTAGATCCAATTGATTGGATAAACTGCCTTTAACTTAGTAACTGCTAATGAATAATTTTCAGAGTGAAAATACTTTCAATCGTTTTCACGATAACTTTTTCACACGCACTCTAGACGAAGGCCATTATCCATTATTAGGAAAAAACAGTGATCGTGAAAATTTCATGAGGGCGCATCAATTTCCCCCGAATAAATGATTCAAGATGCAATAATGGCGTGGATTTTCAGCTGAAACAAGAGAGGGAAAATTAATTTTTAATTAAACCGATTCCGTTGCCTCCGAAGTTAAATTGTTACGGAGTCGGGGGAGTCAGAAACGGCGTCTAATAATAGAGAAACGTTAGTACATGCACAATTATTTCGATTTTCTCTCGAAACAAGAAACGGCACTCTAATCGCAGATTTGTACGGCTTCATGTCTGCCGTACTTCAGTGCCAAATAAATTACTTCGTCTTGGGCGTATATTGCCAGGAATTGCACTTAATTTTTCAATCTGTGTCTCTTTTGATTCTGACATAGTTTATTATGGATTAAAAGTTTCTTCCATGCCAGTTTTATTCTTCTTCATGAGGATTAAATTTCTCTGAAGGTACAAAGATTCTCTTCATCTATATATCAATTAACACGCGAAGAAAATCTTTTTATGCAGTTTTTCAAGCATATTGCACGCACGGAACAGTGTAAAATTTGTCATATTTAAAGTTTGCTAAAAAAATTAACATTAAGTACACAAAATGAGTTTCGTAGAAAATCAGCGCGAAATATTTGTAGCCCTTTTAAGGATATTGCCCGAAAGTTATAGTGTCAGAATAGTTGAAGATTTTATAGAGAGGGAACGAGGAAAATATGAATTTATATATAATATATGTCAAATCATGAAAAATATACAAGCTGACTATGGTTAGCTTGATTTATTACATAAAGTGATCAAGGAAACTTGTTCCATAAGTAAAAAAAATTTTTAATAGAGTCAAAATTGAATGGTGAATTATAGTCAAGTCACCCAGACTCAAAATCAGTATACAGCTGTTTCGATCTTATTAGATCTCATCAATGCAGCTTATTTGACTCGGAGTGAGTTGAAAAATCTTAGTCGGACTTCTATCTGTATAACAACCCATAGCGCCCTCCACTAAAGATATTGAATACCAACAATTTACCGCTTAAATCGAAAATGCAGAAATCCGTCGTGAGAATACTTCCAACATGAAATGCCTACTCTGCAACTGTGACGTATGTGGTTTCAAATCACGCTAACATGAAATTCTCACGAGGGTGAATATCTCTAAATATAAATATATTTCACAAGATATTAAATTATTTATTATAGTTTGTACACGATAGCGTAAAAGAATTAAATTCGATAAAACACATATAACTGTGAGGCGGGCGGCCTTCTTTCCTAACTGCAAGAGCCAATATGAGGAAAGAGAACGCCAAAATCCTCACCCGCAGGACGTTTTGGAAGGCCTAAATCTATCTACTGCAATAGCAGGATCTCGTTCCTATCAACCACACGGTTTTCAGAGTACGTCTGAACTTGTCTGGGAATGATTACAAAATCTTTGATATCTGTCGTTCCATAACGAGGCTCAGATGAGTTCTAGGACATGAAAGGAATACAGAGAATGAATACGCAGACTCCTTGGTAGAGACTGCCTGTTATAAAATCTTCGAATGCAAAGTCATGATCTTCTGGAGAATAATATGCTATTAGGGGGTAAAAACCCCAGAAAATACTTGATAAGAGGAATGCTAAGCCTGATAACTGAAGCAAGTCTCTTTACATAAAACGGCACAACCAGAAGCACAAAGTTCCTGATGGCAGAGGTGCAGATGTTCTTATCCTTGCCATGCTCATAAAATTTGGTTATTATTTTAGTTTGCTCTTAGAAGCTAATATCTTTCAAAGCAATTGTGTACTGTCCTTCAATGAAACCTAAACCATCGGCATATATAGAGAACTGCCGACTGTATATGGAGGAGGAAGAAACAGCCTCTAATATCATCTTCGAATGCGAAGTCATGATCTTCTGGAGAAGAATTCTATTAGGGGGTAAAAACACCAGAAAATACTTAGTTAGAGGAACGCTAATCCTGATAAGACAAGCAAATCTCTTTACATAAAACGACACAACTAGAAGCACAAAGTTCCTGATGGCAGAGGTGCTGATGTTCTTATCCTTGACTGGTTTATAGAATTTGGTTATTATAATAGTTTGCTCTTAGAAGCTTATATCTTCCATAGCAATTGTGTACTCTTTAGGAACGTCCTTCAATGAATCCTGTCGTTAAATATAATATGTCAAAATTTTGAAAAGTATCTAGGATTTGTTTCTATTACATGTTGACTACGATAAAAACGAAGATGAAATTTTTCTCGGCTAAATTTGGATATTTATTGGGGGATAGCTAAAGACCCAAAAATTTACATCTAGAAGTCACACACTGTTATAGACGGATTCAATATTTTATACAGTGTTTGAAATAAAAATGGAAGTGTAATTTTTCGAATGATTCAGGAATCGTAACTGATTACATCACTATTGAAAGCCATAACTTACTAAAGGAAAACACATTTAACCCAATGATTTTTTCAGTTCGAAAAATGAGCCAGAAAATCATATTATAGAAATATCATTTCTGTTGCCAAAAATTCAGGCCGTCACAAGTTTGAACGGTGCAGTAGAATTACAATTTTCGAGAGTTTCTCCCCTGTTGTCGCGTACGTAAGGAGATTGAACACTTTAGAATTTCGAATGAATTTCCATAAGGATTTTCATCCAGCAACGTATGAACGTAATTTTCCGAGTAGAGAGTTTCATTCAAGTGTCAAGTGGAAATTTTATATTTAAATGCCGAAAAATTGGAAGAAGATGGAAATTTGTACTTCACTTTGATTATACTTCACACAAATTTTATTTTCCATGAAAATGAAAATGAAAAACTAATACATTTCAAGTGCTACTTCACTTTCGAATGTAATATTCAGTGAATCAATAAAGAGAAACGTCAAAGTACAAATCGACATAATATAGATTATCGAATACTTCGATGCTATAAATAATGCTATATTAATTTATAATATTAAAATTTTAAAACAATGGTTAAAAATAACAATTTACACTTTTATTATAAGAAATAACGCATGACGCACGTTTCGGTGGAACTTCACCTTCTTCAGATGCTAATGGCAAACTAAATATGATTTTCTGTTATATCGAAAACAAGAAATGACAAATTATGTAGAAGGGGTAAATACAAAGATGGTTACAAATAATTAATAGAAAAGGAAAAACCAATTCTGAACTGCTAGTCAGGTAGTTCGGTAATTTTGAAAAGATAAAGAAGGGGGCTTGAAGTATGATCGATTTGGCTATTCAATAGGAGACCGGAATGCTTGTATTTATTTATCTGTAATGATTCTAAAAAATTAAGTTAAATTCCTTTACTTTCAGTATTTAATATTTTAAAATCGAAATTGAATGTGTGATTTTCTTGGATTAAATGGTTTGCATAATGTAAATCCGACTTCTGATTAACAAAGCTACGTTTGTGTTCTGAAATTCTAGTTTGAAAACTTCTGAAAGTTCTACCAATGTAAAACTTATCACAATCGCCACAATTAATTTTATAAACTCCCGATTTATTATCTTTATGAACTTTGGATTTATTATTTTTTATATGATATCCTAAATTATTACCGGTACGATAAGCAATGTTAATGTTGTGCTTAGATAAGAGAGATTTAAGTTTTTTACTTGAATTTCCGATGAAAGTGAGGCTGTTGTATTTGATATTATTTTTAGTAAGGGGGTACACCTGGTTAATCGCATTTTTGAAAAACTTTTTATCTATCATATTGTCTATAATATTGGGATCATAATTATTATTTACGGCAATTTGTTTAATTATATTTTTCTCGATGTTAAAATTGGCATTTGAAAGTGGAATATTTACTAAACGATGTACCATGCTATTGAAAGCTGCCATTTTGTGTTGGAAAGGATGTAGGGAAGTACTATGTATGACGCTATCAGTGTGCGATGGTTTGCGAAAAATTGAAAAATTATGTTTGTTATCTACTTTTGTTATTTTCAAATCCAAATAGTTAATCGAGTACCATTGAAACAACAAATAATATCATCCACATATCTAAACCAATAAACGAATTGTCGACTAACAGGATGATTATGAATTAACTGTTCCAAATTATCCATGAATACTTCAGAATAATTTGGAACAGTTAATTCATAATCATCCTGTTAGTCGACAATTCGTTTATTGGTTTAGATATGTGGATGATATTATTTGTTGTTTCACTGGTACTCTTAGACAACTAGACTACTTTCAAACGTTCATTAATACTTTACACCCTAATATAAAATTCACTTTAGAGATGGAAAAAGATAACTCGATTAACTATTTGGATTTGAAAATAACAAAAGTAGATAACAAACATAATTTTTCAATTTTTCGCAAACCATCGCACACTGATAGCGTCATACATAGTACTTCCCTACATCCTTTCCAACACAAAATGGCAGCTTTCAATAGTATGGTACATCGTTTAGTAAATATTCCACTTTCAAATGCCAATTTTAACATCGAGAAAAATATAATTAAACAAATTGCCGTAAATAATAATTATGATCCCAATATTATAGACAATATGATAGATAAAAAGTTTTTCAAAAATGCGATTAACCAGGTGTACCCCCTTACTAAAAATAATATCAAATACAACAGCCTCACTTTCATCGGAAATTCAAGTAAAAAACTTAAATCTCTCTTATCTAAGCACAACATTAACATTGCTTATCGTACCGGTAATAATTTAGGATATCATATAAAAAATAATACATCCAAAGTTCATAAAGATAATAAATCGGGAGTTTATAAAATTAATTGTGGCGATTGTGATAAGTTTTACATTGGTAGAACTTTCAGAAGTTTTCAAACTAGAATTTCAGAACACAAACGTAGCTTTGTTAATCAGAAGTCGGATTCACATTATGCAAACCATTTAATCCAAGAAAATCACACATTCAATTTCGATTTTAAAATATTAAATACTGAAAGTAAAGGAATTAAACTTAATTTTTTAGAATCATTACAGATAAATAAATACAAGCATTCCGGTCTCCTATTGAATAGCCAAATCGATCATACTTCAAGCCCCCTTCTTAATCTTTTCAAAATTACCGAACTACCTGACTAGCAGTTCAGAATTGGTTTTTCCTTTTCTATTAATTATTTGTAACCATCTTTGTATTTACCCCTTCTACATAATTTGTCATTTCTTGTTTTCGATATAACAGAAAATCATAGTTAGTTTGCCATTAGCATCTGAAGAAGGTGAAGTTCCACCGAAACGTGCGTCATGCGTTATTTCTTATAATAAAAGTGTAAATTGTTATTTTTAACCATTGTTTTAATATGTTTATTAATTTTCACCAAGTATCGGCCCAATCAATCCAAAATATCAATATTATTGGTGTCTCAAAATCCAACCGAACATGGACAATAAAAATTACGAATTTCACAATCTTTCGATCAAATGATAAATTTTCTGACTCATGTCTACTGATTATGATTTTTAATTTAACTTACAATTCGATCTTCTTCCTTTGGTTTTTATGATATACCCACTCTCAGTGAAAAACCCTTTGTACCGCAAGATGTGAGAAATCGTATTTCGATGAAACCTTGAAAATGTTTAAGAGATTGATTCAACCAACTAACAACATTTCACTATGATTTGGCCTATTTTTTGAGAAAGTAGTGAGTTTTTCCGAAGAGTGTTATATGAAGAAATTTTCCCATTATTTATCAAGGCAACGTAAAAACTATGAATCTTAATAGCCCACTCTATGCGGCTTCGAAAATATGTAGTACATTTCCTGGAATATTGAGATATATTGAAAGATACGGGAAATATGTTAAAATGTTGCAAGTACATATAAAATCCATAAGATTGAAAGATAAATTCTGACTTTTTTTGATTTACAGTATGGTATGTACATTTAAGTGAGCTGCAGTAAGTAGCTGGTGGTAATTCTTTCTTCTTTGATAATAATATTGTTTCCTATACCAAAGCTATGCACTGACTAGAAATTAGAAAGATACATGAAACAATATTTAGTAACTTGAACAGAAATAGATATTTTCAAAAGAAGAAAACTAGAATCTTTATAATTTGAGCTCCATACGATTGATTATTGCCAAGTTACGGCATTAAGGATTTCGAAGCATTTTCGAGCGGTTTGCTAGCAATCCTCAACTTTGATTGCATTATCCGGAAAAATGATAAATTTTTTCGAAATTTCCAATGAGTGAAGTGACAGAAGACTAAAACTTTGAACAATTTAGTACTTATTCCCGCTTTCTACCAATGCCGAATTACGGTCCATTTCGGGTGCGCGTCTCAACGCAACCTTCCTACCACTTCCTGTCTGGCAGCACCACATTCGCGGATGGCAACATGCATTTTCCAATACTCCTACACCATCCCAATATAATCAACAGAGAAACCGCATTCAGAATATTTTGCAAAATCAATTGCTGTTACTTTCTGGACAATTTTTATGTTAAATTCTATTTTCATGAAAAACTTCATTTATAATCTTTCAATTGATTGCAAATTCAACTAGATCTTTTATTTTCCCGTTTCAATAATATAATCTACTTCCAGTGAAAAAACCTGCAAAGCATATTTGGCGCAGCTAGACGAAAGGCTTAATTTCTTTAATTTGAAAGTTTTTTAGTGTAACTAAAAAATCAACTCAGGATAGTATTTAGCGTGGTAAAATTACACAAAATATCCGTAATATGCAGCAAAAAGTAAAATCCTGTTGGAAATTCAAATTCAGGTAGTTGAAAGGATTGTCTTCAATATGTGAAAATCTTTACAAATTCAGGTGAGAATTTTTCCGGAAAAACTTTGGTCGAAAATTTTTTCGTTTATTTTTTCACCCTAATTGTTTAAATAATGAAAATGCAGAAAAATGTTCGGATGAAAAATTGTAGGCAATGCATTTACCTACAAAATTTATCTTAAAAGTTTTCTGATATCTTTATTAGTTTTTGAAATATACCAAATTTTCCTAAGAGTATTTTTAAACATCATCAATTTTTAATTTTAAGATAGAAAATGAACAATGACATGTAGAAAGAGTTTTATACTTCAGGTTCAGAAATTCATTGTGAATAATTGATTATTTTACCACGTAGTTTAATGAGTTATTATGTATAGACAAAAAATTTTTACTAAAAATTTAATTTGTTCTGCTTCTACACAGAGTAAGAGCATGCGCGTTGGCCTACAAACCGACGGCGCCTAGAAGCTGTCAACTGCTTTGTTACCTGTTCTTTCCCCTTCATTGTATACACCTCTCTCTTTCATACCTGAGACATAGGTGTGTTCATTTATATCGCGATCACTTCTATATACCGTTGTTATTAAACTGGCAAAGATCTGAATATCATAATGAGCACTAAAAAAAGTTAAGTTTTCTAAAAGACACCTGATTTTAGTACTTATTGTAAATAATTGTCTATTATTTAAAAAATTTAATATATACAGAAAATCTGTATAATAGTTTTGAATGTACATATTTCAAAGTATTTATAGTTAAAAATTCATTGAAATATATTAATTTCGCAAAAAGATATAATCAAATGAAGTTTGGAAAAAACAAGAAAAATTAAGCATGTAAAAAAAGAGATTTTAAAAAAGCATTTATTTAAAAATTAAAACATTGATCGCTTTGTTTCTGTAACAATAACATTCCATGATCATTTGAAATATTAAATCCAAAAGGAATTTTCGCTGTGACAATAATTAATTAAATAGGAACTATAATTGTTTATTGACTTTTTACTACTCGTTTTTTATAAATAAATGGATTTTAGAGTCAGAACATTTATTTTTTCAAACTTGAAACTATTTTTAATTAAAAGTTCAGATTTTTCTCTACATTTCAAATTGGTTTATTTTTTTTTCAATGCCTTACAACCTCCAAATAATTAACTTTTAAATCGGGCCATTAATAAATTCGGCTCACGGAACGTTCGCGCGCACCGACGAATTGACCTCCGCTGAAATCAATTTATCTCGTAAACTTTGCAATTTACAGAAAAACTTTTCAGTCATATTTAGTACATCAATGCATCAGCTACAAATTTCTATTTCAAAATTTTTCCGTGTATTCAATATTTAAACAATAATCAGTGGAAAAACAAAAAAAAAATCACTCGACAATTTTCCGGAAAATTGCTTACCTATTTTTGTAAAGATTCTTTTACATCAAGCACAATCCTTTTGAATACTTAAATTCGAAATTTCTAGAGGTTTTTCCTTTTCGTGAAGCTATATGTGTACTTTGACCACGCTAATTAGTGAAGTAGTGATATAATTATGAATTTTATTTAAATTGAAATTCCTCTTGGTGAAAAATAATTTGATATCGGAGGAATTTTGTAGAAAACGCT
>JARQZK010005073.1:872500-880000 GCA_030704885.1 Cynegetis impunctata
GGCCGATGTTACCAGTATTAAAAAGGGTTTAGAGGTTAGAAAAGATAAAGGAGAAGTCCATAAATCCGATAATTCAAAACAACCTCTGTTATAAACTATCCCCTCTCACCTACTCAATTTTCCTAAAAACTGACCTCATTACTTAATAAACAATGCTCCTTTACTGTTGAGAGAGTAATCTCGTATTGATCAGATTTTCCATATGGATATTTTGTCGATACTTGCTGAAATTTTTATCAAGACTTGGCGTTTTTTTTCTGTTGAGAATTTACAGGTCTTCTTCCCTCAAAACTGTCTAAATCTATGGAAGTATTGCCGCTAAGTTGTTGACAAGGTAACCTAGCATTCATCAAGTTTTCAATCTAGACATTTTTTCGCTAATTGCAAATGTGATTTATGTCTTTGAAATTGGAACTCGGCTGAACCTTACCTAGCGATATTTCAAGTATTACGTTCACGTCCACCAATAGCCATTACTACAACTACTGGGGTGGAACCACGAACCAGCTTGAGATTTCACCGATTTTCCCCCTATTGTCGGCCGAAAAGTCCGGAAAAGCATCTGCGGAACTTCCCTCGACGCGGAATTCCGATGTTGAAACGGTCCGACCGTTATATAAAAAAGTTGCTGTTACACAAAAACGCGCGGTATAATAAATATAAAGACCCATTAAATCAATGTTGCACGCTTCGTTGCGCTTGTTTACAGGCACGACGAGGAAATTGATGTTGAAATTTAACGCACTCAGAGGGATTTTCGTCGAAAAAATTTGTTGTCTTACTTCCTTATCAAGCTGCCAATCATTCATCAATATTTCGAAGGTTTTTCTTTTGAATATTTTCTGAAATATAACGCAATATAGTGAAGTTATTACAGCATTTTAAAATTTGTGATTAAGAAGATGCAAGCAGTTCTTGAAGTATATGGATTTTCTGTGATATAATTGACATATATTGAAATATTTAATTAATTTTTCTATTCATTCGGTGTCACTTAAACTATACTATATTGATGATAAACGGAAGTTGACGAGAGACAAAGACATTTATTTCAATTTCTAAATCGAAATTTGCTTTAGGTATTTATTTTGCAAGTAACAAATCTTTCTACATTTTGAAAAATTTCATTTAAATAGGAACAAGTATTATAATATGATTATAATACATTGACTCAAAATTATCTATAAAATTGCAACTATTATTGCTAGGATACACTTATTTGAATGATTACTTCAAATATCAGACAGCCAATTTTTTTAATCTTGGTTTTGAAATAATCAAACACATCGAAGTCATATTTTCTGATAATAAATAATATCATAAAATTATTGATTTATACCTTTCAAATTCCAGTTAACTAAAAATATGGAAAAGTATTCTTACGAGAGAAAGTTGTGAATAAATCTTAATATAAATTCTTCAAGATGTTTTTGAATAATTTGAAAATATAATATTTACTTTGAGTAATTTTCATCCTTGCATTCATTGAATTCTGTTAGTGCTTCAATTAATACGTAAAAAATGAGATTTTCACATTAGGTGAATGAATAATTCGTCAATATGAATATAATTTCTAGATAATCCATAGATCTAGCAAGCAAAAGTGAAAAACTCAACAATTAGTTTTTGATCCCAAATTGTCTTTAGTGAAATTTATTTACTGTGGGGTGAAGAAAAGAGGCTCACTCTCAGAGGGAACTCATCGTATATAATGAAAAATTAATATAATATAAAATATTCAGAAGATTGTTACCAGTATAAGATTCAAAAAATTCTAATTTTAACGTAGACAACTCATTAGTGAATTCATCTGGTTTCTTTTAAGCGCTTGTAATTTATTACGGGACTATATTGATATATGGCAGTTTTCAAGCTAATTGTAAAGGGTAATCTGGTGAAAGCATAAGTTTTTAAATATTCTTCACATCATTAAGTATAGAACATTAAAATCACATCTCAGATCGTTATTTAATCAACTAGCACATGAGATATTCATATATATATATATATATATATATATATATATATATATATATATATATATATATATATATATATATATATATATATATATATATATTAATTAATATTAATTAATATTTAAGGGTATTCGATTCCGTGTTGGTGGTTATTGTTTAATAAGAAATACTCTTATGTCTTTGCCAAGCTTTCGCAATTATTTTATTGCTTCATCAGGGCTTCTACAAAATTAAAATGATATATTAAAATAAGGTGTTTAACCTCCAAACGAAATTGTTCTTACCGAACGTTGAGGTTATTGACGTGAACATTGCAAACTTGCTACAATACAATACATTTCAATACTCGTACAACACAACAAACATACAAAAGGTCACTATATAAAATTAATCTTAAAGTAAAAATAAAATTACAATTTGAAAACACCTGATCTTTCTTTCTTTTGTAAAGAGCTGTCAGTTTTAATTGAATATGTTAATTAATCACGGTTCGTTATAAAGTCAATGTTTACTTCTTGAACTTATCATGGTCTCCTCATTTGGCTCAGTTATCCAGTTGTCCATCATTTACTACATTGTTGTTAAGTGTAGTTAATAAATGTGAATAGATGATACTTGAGTTTTGGGTATCTGTCTTTTTATTTATGTTAGCTTGATGTTTGTATATATTTACCATTTCATGAATAATTCGTTTTTGGTAATCCTTTTCTATTTTTAAAATTTTAACCTGTTCAAAATCTATCCTGTGGTGTGTATGCAAGTAATAACGACCACAGGAAAGATTTTGAACAGGTTAAAATTTTAAAAATAGAAAAGAATTACCAAACACGAATTATTCATGAAATGGTAAATATATACAAACATCAAGCTAACATAAATAAAAAGACAGATACTCAAAACTTAAGTATCATCTATTCACATTTATTAACTACACTTAACAGCAATGTAGCAAATGATGGACAACTGGATAACTGAGCCAAATGAGGAGACCATGATAAGTTCAAGAAGTAAACATTGACTTTATAACGAACCGTGATTAATTAAAATATTCAATTAAAACTGACAGCTCTTTACAAAAGAAAGAAAGATCAGGTGTTTTCAAATTGTAATTTAATTTTTACTTTAAGATTAATTTTATATAGTGACCTTTTGTATGTTTGTTGTGTTGTACGAGTATTGAAATGTATTGTATTGTAGCAAGTTTGCAATGTTCACGTCAATAACCTCAACGTTCGGTAGAAACAATTTCGTTTGGAGGTTAAACACCTTATTTTAATATATCATTTTAATTTTGTAGAAGCCCTGATGAAGCAATGAAATAATTGCGAAAGCTTGGCAAAGACATAAGAGTATTTCTTATTAAACAATAACCACCAACACGGAATCGAATACCCTAAAATATTAATTAATAAAAATTCAACGATTCGTAATTCAATTAAGCAACAAATATATATAAATATATATATATAGATATATATATAAATATATATATATATATATATATATAAATATATATATATATATATATATATATATATATATATATACGTAAAGTGAGGCTACTTTATGCCACCCAAGGTAACTTAGTGACGATTCCCTAAAAATGCATTATTCATTTTCTGGCCGGTTTAGTATACAATCGCTATCAATTTTAAAAATCGATGCAGATAACTAGAGGGCGCGCGCTACCGATTGCACATCAAGCGGGCTCTCTGGCATGAAACGTGCTGTTGTACCAGCATGACTCAGTCAGCCTTGAAATCGTGTTGGAGAAGACTTCATGTTACAACTTTCTATTGGAGACAAGTTATCATATACGATTGGTTCCCAGAGGTAATTTTTTGTAAAATACCATTGTCTTAAGACAATTTTTTTCATATTTTGAATTTGTTTTTTAAGTATTGTGGATATCTGATTTTGTTAATTATTTAATTTTCGACAAATCTAGGGGTTATTTGGTGACACTTTTTTGTTGTCACAAAGTAACCCCCTCAATCTCCTATTTTCGTTTTTTTAGATATCATACATCATGCCCGGACGTATAAACGCAAAGTCGGTGCCCGTGGTTATGTCAACTACACACAGGAGAAGCTAAATCAAGCGCTTGATGATATTAAGAAGAAAAAGATTGTCGATACGCAAGGCTTCAGAAAAATACGGCATACATAGAAACACCTTAATGGTCTAAGATAAAAGAAAAGCACCAGAACAACCTGGACACCCCAAAATTATTTACAGAGGAGAGGAAAATGCTTTTTGAAGGGCATATCATAACACTTTCGAGGTTTGGTTTTTCCGTGAACATATTTGATCTTCTGAGTTCTGTGAAGAGCTACTTGGACAAGCGAGGAAGAATTGTTAGATGCTTTAAAAACAATTTCCCTGGCGTGGAGAGGGTAAAATCTTTCCTAAGTCGTCATCCACAAATATCACAAAGAATTGCTCAAAATATATCGCACGCCAGGGCTGCCACAGATGAAGAGATAGTCAACGGTATTTTTGATAATTTGGAAAAAAAACTAGAAGGAATTGCACCTCAAAATCTTTGGAACTATGATGAAACCAATTTGGTTGACGATCCTGGACAAAGTAAAATTCTGACGAAAAGAGGAACAAAATATCTGGAAAGAATTAGAAACGCATCCAAAGCTTGTACGTCCATAATGGTATGCGGAAATGCTAACGGTGAAGTAGCACCACTATATGTGAACTACAAATCTCAAAAACTCTGGAGCACTTGGACCGAAAATGGGCCCCCAAACGCCCGCTATAATAGGACCCCTTCGGGATGGTTTGATTATCAAACTTTTGAAGATTGGTTTATGAATTTGTTGCTACCCATATTAAAGCGTCAAGAAGGTCCAAAGGCAATAATAGGTGACAACCTAAGCTCACATTTGAACCTGCAAGTTATTCAGCAGAAAGAGCAGCGGACAATTTAAAATTGGGCTTTCGGAAAACAGGCATTTGTCCATTAGATCGCCAGCAGGTATTAGGTAGATTGTGCAATAATATTGTAACTGCCGACATGGAAATACGTGAACATGTTGGAGACAGCTTTATACAACACTTAAGCAAGATTAGATCAGAAACAACTGCAGTGAGACAGAGCAAGAGAAAGAAAAAATTAAACGTCCCAGCAGGTCGCAGTATAAGTAGCAGCGATTACTTACTCGATGAAAATGTCAATAACAACGCTAAGACCACAATACCTGAAGAAGACGAAAATCAAGCTACAACTTCCGGAGCTACCAAGAAAAAGAAGCAACTAAAGAAAACTACAGAAGTATCCGATTCAGATACTGATATTATTGAAGAAGAGCCTCAGTACGCAGAAAGTGAGGACAGTCCGTGGGACGAGACCTTTCTCAGATTTTGAAGAAAAGCGCGAGAGTAAGAGCGTGAATAAGATGAAACTAAAGGCGGCCAGGATTATTTATCTGATGCAAAAATAGTGGGCAAGTTTGGTGGTGGTAAACTATGATGGAAAATATTTTGCTGGCGAAATAACCAGCGTTCAAAAGAATGGGGCCACAGTTAACGTCATGGTGCCTCATGGGAAACAGTGGAAGTGGCCGTTACAAGAGATGAGATTTTTTTATGAAAACGAGGAGATAGTAATGTCAATTAAGAATCCCATGCAACGTGGAAAACGGGCGATATTTGAATATCCCTGAATTAGAAGATCTGCTCAATAAGTAAATACATGACACACTACATACACTTGAGTTCTGTTAAAATAAATTTTTCATGTTTTTTTACATAACTATAGGATGCATTTTGTATTTTTTTAGTTTTCATAACTGTTTTGAGGCCCTAATGTTAAGAATAAAAAGTTCGTTTTTTCCTGTATTTTCAAATAAAATTTCATTTCTTAGTTGCCATTGTGTATTATTTTTTTTTACAATTTCTTATGGACAAGGTTTTCTTCTAAGCTCTGTTCAACTAGTATAAGTGTTACTTTGTGCCAGAAAGTTGTTTGCTCGTCGTTTTGATGTAAAAAGCTAGCTGTCACAAAGTAACCCCGAGGGTCGGGGTTATTTGGTGACAACAATTCCTTCGTTTTTCTCGTTTTGTATGAGATATTTCAACTTCATCTTTACATGAGAGATAGCCAAAAAGTTAAGCTATCGAAAGTTGGTTCTAAAATTACTGTAAGTAAAAAAACTCCAAAGATATCTTGAAAAAACCTCAAAAACTGTCACAAAGTAGCCTCACTTTACGGTATATATATATATATATACGTTTATATATGTACATGTGAGTTTGGAAATAAACCAAACAAAAAAAAAATTATGGGCCCTAAGGACATCCTCATTTATAAGTTCATAATGAAATAAAAAAACCAACTTTTCACAGGTTGGAATAAAAATCTATTGAGTAAACGCGTTTCGTCATAACATTGACTTCATCTCGTACTAAACTATGGTATTACAAAATAACCTATTTATACGAAAATTGAATATAACAGAGGGGTTCGTAGAGAAACTAAATAACAATAACCAACTCATTCAGAGTTATTAGTAGGTACATTGAACAGTACTCTGAATGAGTTGCTTATTGTTACTTAGTTTCTCTAGCAACCCCTCTGTTATATTCAATTTTCGTATAAATTATTGTTATTGCTATTATACCATAGTTTAGTACGAGATGAAGTCAATGTTATGACGAAACGCGTTTACTCAATAGATTTTTATTCCAACCTGTGAAAAGTTAGTTTTTTATTTCTTTATAAAGTTATGAATATGAACTTTTACCAAGTAGCCAATTCAATTCAATATCCTCATTTCTCTGAATCAAATTATGTGCGAAATTTCCACAGAATACGTATACCTGGGACACAGTACAAGACTAAATAAATAAAACCAATAATTAGAAATAACATGGAGAATAAGACTAACATTTAGTAAACATCAGCATATTTTAAATCGAGATAAATATAAAGCCATTAGCTACATATGGCGAAGCAATGGCAATTACAAAAGGGAGTCCAAATCGATTAACTGAAAAGGCTATGGAACGTGCAATGGTGTGTTCCTCAGAGATAAAATAAGAAATAAGGTAATCAGAGAAAGTACGAGAATAACTGATATAATGAAGCGTGATCTAGCGAAGTGACTAAAAGAATCAAAAATGAGAAGAGGTATACCACAGATGGATGGACGATATCACGGAATTGTTCTAAAATCGATAGAAATAGACATTAAAGAAAAATATACAAAGTGCCCTATATCCAGAAGTGAATTAGAGAAGGCTGAAGAAGAAGATATATATATATATATATATATATATATATATATATATATATATATATATATATATATATATATATATATATGCGCGCGACTTCTCTCTTTATAAAAATATATATAACAAATAATATATATATATATATATATATATATATATATATATATATATATATATATATATATATATATATTCTCATTCATTGCATGATATAAAAAAAATTTCATATCGCTCTTATTTCTACGTGTTTAAGTAGATAAATAAATCTAAG
>JARQZK010005073.1:885000-952500 GCA_030704885.1 Cynegetis impunctata
AATGAAATAAATAATGTCCCTAAATAATATGTGAATAGTCTTAATTAACTAGTCAACATTTATAATAATAACTATCCATTATCGTCCTAATTGTCGTGAGGTTGATGATTCAAATATGCCGAAATTCATGTACGAATCATAGACCTCATTAAAGTATATTATCTATGGCTGATGTTATTTTGACATTAACTCAATAATACCTATAGAATTTGAAATTTTAAGGACTCTATCATGAAATAGTTATTTATGTACCGGGAGCGTTATATAGATCCTAACACCCGATGAGCGTTAGGATCTAGTAAAGCACGTGGTGCATACAAGATTTTATTTTTCACGAAAAAACTATTTTATTATAATGAAAAATCGATTTTAAAATCCGTTCATTGCTCCTATACTTTCCATTTTCCTTCCCATAGTAGGCATGTCATTTGTTGATATTTTGACGTTTGTGAATAGTTTTGTCATCATATTTAGTGAATGTCATTGCAGCTTTCTTTGTGTGGTCTTATAGAAATAATGGAAATGAAAATGAATTTACCCAAAAATATCATAGAAAGTGCAGCCAAAGCTGCGAATAATTCATTGCCAGAGAAATCGAGAGTCGTATACGACAAGGAATATGAAGTATTTAAT
This sequence comes from Cynegetis impunctata, assembly GCA_030704885.1. NCBI lineage: Eukaryota > Metazoa > Arthropoda > Insecta > Coleoptera > Coccinellidae > Cynegetis > Cynegetis impunctata. The sequence goes on from JARQZK010005073.1 coordinate 885,634, forward strand.
CAATGGAAGTTGCTTAATTTCTCCTCGTATAAGCGGGCGTTTTGATCCATTATGCCCGCTCATTACGCCCTAGGGCATAATGAGTGTATTTATAGCAACCGTATCTAAGGTAGAATCAAGAAATAATAAAGTGAAAAATAAAATATTTTCTTGATTCAAAATTTCATTACTTTGTGACAGTTCGTCCACTGATCATGTACCTATTCTCAAAGTGAAAAATTATTTTAGTTTCTGTAGTTTGTGGAAAATAAATTTTCGGAAAGATAGTTTTTGTTGAATTATTAAGATTACTGAAAACTATGTTTATCGAGATTCTGGAAATCTATGCGCATTTTTGAGGAATATAATGAGATGAAGCATCTGAATATCGATTGGAAGTTTTGATGAATTATGATAGCAAAGTAATTTAAATACTACCTACATTCAATCGTGTTCGTCTTTATGGTATGAATTTGTTATGAAATTTATTTTTTGGTTTATTACCAATTCAGTTTTTCAAATTGATGAATCCGCGAAATCAGAAAATATTCAAACAGAATGAAAACTCTTTTCGGATGCAGATCCGAAAATAAATTACCTACATTCTTTTTCAAAGGAAACTTCATTTTATGGAGAAAGAACATGAAAAAACACAAATATGTTCTTGCAAAACTGATTAGTTTTTTCTCCAGCATTAATTTCACGTGACGCATTTTTTTTAACTTTTTTGGAGTTCACTCCTTAAAAGAAATGATTTTCATATTTGACCCGCAGCAGGGAAATTTCATTAGGAGTAAAATCGAGCGTTAACTGAAAGTGAAATATTACTTTGCGCCACGTTCTATGCGCACCTTTTACTTCGAGATTATTTGTACACCTCCGCATATATTAGGATATACCGGCAACAGTTAATGAATGTATAGGAATTTATATCTAGTGATACTTATATTTGTGCACAATAAACAAAATTACTAAGTGATTGAAGTTAATAAAATATTAAATATATAAAAAAAATGTTTTCAATGACAATGAATAACGAATATGAACAATCTGAAAAGCACGTAGATGCGGTTTATATTATTATTATTATTATTATTATTATTATTATTATTATTATTATTATTATTATTATTATTATTATTATTATTATTATTATTATTATTATTATTATTATTATTATTATTATTATTATTATTATTATTATTATTATTATTATTATTATTATTATTATTATTATTATTATTGATTGATTGATTGATTGATTGAATTAACGAACATTTATTTAATGTATATATGTATGTTTGATCAATTGCATATATCTTTTATATTTAATATTATCTTCTTAAAATTATTGCTGGAGTTTACGCCGCATATATTAGTGTTTACTGGCAACAGTTAATGCATGTATATGTATATATAATACAACACATACAACAGCAACCAAACCGTCAATTTGTGTTTTAATTTTAGAGTGCAGTTTATTTATTTATATGTAGTGATACTTATATTTGTGCAACAAGAAACTGAAGCAGGACTGGAGTCCAGTCATGCGTGGGAGCTGACACACACACAATTTTTTTTTCTCTTCTAGTAACTTTCACGACATATTGACTGATTGGAATGTTTAAAAATTGAGAAAATATCAGTCACCATTTATTTGATGTGAGATACTCTGAATGTGAAAATAAATGAAAATTTTCAAATTTGTAGAATCTACTATATTAAATAATAAACATAATGAAAGAACTCTCTGTTAGGGATTTATACAACATTAAGCTTGATTTTTATGAAGCAATAATAGAATGTTTTTATTTCGTATCTCATTTCACCTAGCAGATATTTCCTAGATTCAATATTTTTTCGTTACATTGTACTGAATGAGTCAACCACTTTTTCTGTTAGCGATCCCCATTGAGACTATCGTCAAATGAAATATTTCAACTCTTTCTACTGGAAAAAATTCAGGTAAACAATAGAAAATTACTGCGTCAGAATGGTAAATTTTCTCATCTCGTCCAGAGTAATGAACCCACCGAACATTGAACATTTTCCAGCGACATCGTCGACAACAAATCGTGTGCACGATTGTCCATTTGTCGAATAGAACAAAAGCAAATGATTTCGAACCTCTCTAATTTGGAGAGAACTCGTCAACCTTGTTCCGATAAAAAACGTGATATCCCCTAGGCCTGCTGGATTTTAGCAATGCGCGGTAATTTATTCCAGGGGAAAAACCTGACGCGAATTAATTTCGTCTGTAAAAGTCCTCGTTGTTGATAAATGAGAATCATGATGTGTGTGAGCGAAAAGAATATCTTCGTTATTTATGTAATTACTCCTCACAGTCTGAAACGCAGTTCCGATTCCGACTAATAATAACTCGTTGAGTTATGGATTGATTGAGCCGGTACATGATGTTAATTAATAAACATATTGAAACAATGGTTTATAATAGTTATTTCTCCACGATCATCACAGAATTCGCCAATTCTGATATCAAATTTGATTACAGAATGCTGGAATTCTCTCTCTTGAGATTGAAGAAATATTCTGCAATACCTCTGCCCCCATGCAATTTAAATGTATTTGCTTTCTCTCCCTTGTGATAGAATAATATTCTCACACTGGCTAGCAATAATAACATTAGCCTTGACGCAGGTGATTGACATCGTAGTGGCAAATTTGAGTAAGTGTCAAAATTATTGCTGTCTCGTTTTCATTCGAAAATATACTAAGTAGCATGCATTTATTCAGTGATATATTTAAAATTTTTGATCGTGGAGAAAGTATAGTCTGCTACTCGGTTAGAATGAAAATTCGTGATGCTCGTGGTTCCTCACGCTCGCCTTCGGCTCGCGCTCGGAACTTTCCACTCGCACCGAATTTTCTTTCTAACCTTGTTACAGAATATACTATTATGTACCAAGTGCGTTATATAGATCCTTACGCCCGGAGGGAAACATTCGGCCCGAGAGCCTCTGGCCCGAGGGATGAATGTTGCCCGATGGGCGTAAGGATCTAGTAACGCACGCGGTGCATACAAGATTTTATTTTTCACGAAAAACTTATTATATTATGATGAAAAAGCGATTTAAAAATCGTTTCATTGCTCCTATCCATTTTCCTTCTCATAGTAGGCATGTCATTTGTTGATATTTTGACGTTTGTGATTATTTTTGTCATCAAATTTAGTGAATGTCATTGCTGCTTTCTTTGTGTAGTCTTATAGAAATAATGGAAATGAAAATGAATTTACCCAAGAATATCATAGAAAATACAGCCAAACCTGCGAATAATTCATTGCCGGAGAAATCCAGAGTCTTATACGACAAGGATTATGAAGTATTTAATCAATGAAATTTGCATCATTTCTACTAGTACAATAAGCGGGCGTTTTAAATCCATTATGCCCGCAAATGCGGGCATAATGGCCTAGGGCATAATGAGTGTGTTTATAGCAATCGTATCCAAGGTGAAATAAACGTATAATATACAAGTGAAAAATAATAGTATATTATTTCATAAGGAGAAGTGTCACTTTTCATGGCGAGTTTGAGCTTACCCGCCGAACGCAGTGGGGCGGGTAATTGAAAGCGAGCCATGAAAAGTCACTTCTACTCCGAATGGAATATGTTATTTTATTTTCAAACGTTTTGAAATTCATAAAAATCTGAATATCCATTTTTGGATCGATTCACATTTACGCACATAATTCAATCCACTTACGATCGTTAAGAATTATGGAACATTTTCCTAGTTACGGTTGCCACACAAAATTGATTCTGACCGATATACTTAAAGTAAAATAATATTGATAGTTATAATTCGCAACCTGGTGAGAAGTGGTTTAAGGTGAAAATGTCTTCAGAAATTGAGGTTTTGGCCAAAGAAGCAGAGTCTACCCTTGGACCATCGAAGTCTATTGAAAAATATTCTGCAACATATGATCACTTCGTGAATTGGTGCAATTCGAAAAATGTGACAGTTTACCAAGAGAATGTGCTTCTAGCATATTTCAATTCAATGGCTAGAGAAAAAAAATGGAAATCCTCTACTTTGTGGGCCCGATATTCAATGATAAAGTCGCAACTAGCGATCAAACATGGAATAGATATTGGTAAATATCTGAAGTTGCGCATATTTTTGAAAAAGTCCAACAAATGATATCTTCCAAAAAAATCAAGAGTTTTTTCTAAGGAAGAGTTCGAACGTTTTCTCTTCGAAGCACCGGATGATTCATATTTAGGATTAAAAGTAACTATCATATTTCAAGTAATTTTAATTTTGTATTTTTGATCACGTGGTTGTTTCAGATTGTTTTATTATTCGGAATAGCTGGTGCCTGCAGATGTGACGAAATGGTGAAAATGAAAAGTACATATATCGAGGACAAGGGAAATATTATAATAGTCAATATTCCTGATAGTAAAACGAGAAATGTTCGAACATTCACTGTTATCGGGGAGAATAATCTAAATATTTATCGGAGATACACTGCGTTAAGACCAAAGGGTTTCGTTGAAAATAGATTTTTTTTGAAATATCAATCTGGAAAATGCTACAGAGCTGTGATGGGAATACATGGTATAGGAAGTGTTCCAAGAAAGGTTGCCACTTTTTTGCAATTGAATCATCCAAGCGAATACACAGAATACATTGAGGCGAACTTCTGCTACACTACTTATAGATGGAGGAGCCAACATTGAGTCTTTGAAACGACACGGAGGTTGGAAGTCAAGGAGTGTAGCAGAAGGCTATATCGAGGATTCTCTGCGAAATAAGAATGACATTGCTGGTAGGATATTGAGCGTCAACGAATTCCCTGGAACCAGCAACTCAGATTACCCTATTGAGGCATCAGCTTTTGAACAGAATCCGAGACAGAATCCTACCAGTTCATTATTACATGGTTTTAATTTTCAAAATGCAACATTGACCAATTGTACATTCAATGTAACTTTAACGGATAAAAATGACGTTTGAATTGGATAATTTTTTGTTCGTGGTTACCAATTCATCTTTGCATCTTTTCCTGCCGCCGGCCGGAAAAGTGTTGCATAGCAACACTTCTCCGCCTTGGCGGAGAAATGGAACTTTTCGATGATCCTGTCAATCGAGAAATGACGTTATTATCGTACGTTTGAAAATAAAAACAATTTAAGCATTTACGAAATTAAATACGCAAGACGCAAGTTTCGGTGGAACATCACTTTCTTCGAATGCTAAATCTTTAAATATAAAAATGAATCCTTACTTCCCTTGATCCCGCCATCACGCTTGTACGGCTGGACCGATTTCACTAATTCTTTTTATATATATATATATATATATATATATATATATATATATATATATATATATATATATATTATATAATTTATTTTTCATTTACAGATCTCCTCAACTGTGTTTCGAATAGAGAAAAGTTGGAATATACGAATTTTTCAATGTGTACTGATTTAAACAGCATCCTTGAATCCTTCTAATTGGAGTAGCCTCTCGAATAGACAATACAAACGCAAATTTCTTTTTTTTAGTTCGATGATTTAGCCGATCGTTTAAAAATGCATTTCTCTCGACGTAGCCGATTTTTCAAACGGTCTAATATCGCTTGTCCAATAAAACAGACGTCGTATCTCGGCGAACAAATTGTTCGATCAAGATTAAATTTACAACGTTCGAGTTATTTCTTGGAGAAACAGGGGAAAACGGAAAAAGCGAAATGGAAAATATTAGCTTGTAGACGGTATTTCATGTAATACAATTAAGATCTGGCACTCTACTGGATATGTGGATGTGAGACAGGGTAGAACGTCACTGGTTTATGAGTACCTACAACTGAGTATGTCAAGTTATTTGGTATCAATAATGTAAATAAAACTTCGGTTTTTATCATAACAATTGTTTCGCCAAACACATTGCCTTCTTCATATAAATAACTCAAACTAACTTTACATATTGAATATCTCACAAATATAGAAATGAGTTAAAAAATGAGGATGGGGAAACCTAAACATAATCTACTGGCAGATAGATAAAAGTATAAAAGTGAATAAACATTACAGGTTCACAAAGATTCAATATTTTACTAAAATAAATTTAATACAGGGGAATTATTCATATCTATTTGATAAGTCATTTAGTTATTGGAACTTTTTCTAATTAGAAAATAATTATTTATTGAATGATCAATTAAAAATGAATAATTAAATAATATTGAATCTTTGTACCTGTAAGGTTAAAGAGGTCACGTGTTTAATTCCTCCCTGAAGTAGGGGAGACCGGGTACAAAAGTAACATTTTGTACTTTCGCCTTGGTTTCCCGTTAGTTGTTATTATTTCGGTGAAATTGATATAGCCATACATAAATTCCGTTTATGCTCTATACATTAGAATCTTGAATTACCTTATTATTGTATATTTTGCATGAATCACAGAAACTTTAAAAAAATTTGTTGTCATTTGTTACTTTCGACCACGTTGGCGGGCCGAAAGTAACACGCTGTGGGTCGAAAGTAACAGGGCAAAGGGGTTCGTAATGAATATGATATGACATATTTAATCGAACAAATATTTATTGGAAAATTCAGTGTCAGTCTTCTCTATTCAGACTCTCAATTATGGCACACATAATTCATTGACGCATTCAGTACCTATGAGACCAATTTTTGCATTCGAAACAATGTAAACTTTCCTCATTCAGTCGACTATTGCTAAAATTTTCTAAACAAACGAGGTAGAAGCAATCTTCGTCGTCAAATTTATTTTCCTTGTCTACAACTGCGCTAGTATTTCTAATTTCTTATTCTTAAATTTTTTTCATATATCTATGCAATGTAACATGGCAAACATTCAATTTTTTTTGCTAGCGCTCTAATTTTTTCACCATCATTAAAATGCTCTTCAGCCGCTTTTCGATAGACTTCCATGTTAGTTGTTATTCGTGCGGTGGATATTATGCGTTGTCGAGGCATTTTGTTGAAATAAACACACACACATAAACAGTTTACTTAGAGTAAATCAATACGGAGACAAAAGTAACATGTTACTTATGTACCCATAGGGCTGCGTTACTTTTGTTCCCTACAGCATTTTTGTTAGAACATGAAAGATAACCTTGAGACGAAACATGCTAGACAAAAACGAATTTAAGCACTGTAAAATCAATCTAATCGAGTATCATTATGCAAATATTCAGATTAATATCATCCCTTAAATACTACATATACATTAAATAAGTAAACGTCAAATAATTTACTTTTGATTTGTGAAATCACGTAGCTTCCTCTCACACGATCTAACAGTGCGTGGCGCGAACGGCGATTGAATGCAACTGAAGGTGGCACCACTGGCTATCACCTGACAGCAGCTAATTGGTGTTTTGACAATTCTTTAAACCTGCAGAGCATTTGTTACTTTCGACCCGCCGTTACTTTTGTACCCGGTCTCCCCTATGTATCAGGGAGGCGAGCAGCTTGAGTTATGGTGATTAACTCCTTCAGCCAAATAAGAGGATACACTTGTATGTACAAGTGCTTGAAGTTGTGTGAAACATGAGATTTATTTAAGTTTGGAAGTGTGGGTAAGGTTCAGAGGGCAATACTGGAACAGCATTGGCCTTTTCAGTATGCAATCAGTGACTTATTATGAGCCATGAGGAAATCTCTGAAAGAAAATCATGGCAGACTGGTCAACCCCAGGGGTCAAACCTAGCACCTCCCGAATACTAGCCAGTGTACCTAAATACTTGGCTAACTAGATTGGTTTTGTACCTGTAAAACTTTTTGTTTCACGTGTTTCATTCCTCCCTGAAGTATGTGTCAGGTAGGCAGGTTTTGAGTTATGTGGATAAATTCTTTCAGCCAGATCAAAATGGGTGAGATAGGATATTTATTTAACAGAGGAGGCGTGGGTTAAGTTCAAAGAATAATACTGGCCCAGCATGCGCCTTGTATGTATGACAAACTTCTCTAACCTGAAGAAAACTCATGGCAGACCAGTCGACCTCGGGGTTCGAACCTGAGACCTACAAGCAGCATACCTTAGTTCTTTGCTAACTAACTTGATTTAATTTGTACCTGTTATGTTTAAAACATTGATTTATTCATTATCAGATTCTGACAGAAAGCTGGTTCAAATTATGCTCTTGAAATGAAAAGCATAATTTTATTCTGGAATATTGAGTGAAGTAAATATGCCACCTAATTATACTTCCAAAATTTTGATTTTATTCCCACAAGAAACATTATGTCAATCGTTGCAAATAAGCTGTGAGCATCAGCTAGATATATATATATTTATATATATATATATATATATATATATATATATATATATATATATATATATATATATATATATATATATATATATATATATATATATATATAGAGAGAGAGAGGGGAAGACAGGAAAGCTATTCAATATGATGAAGAAAACATTCTTTGGTAGAAGAGAAATAGTAAAAGAGATAAAAGTAGAAATAGTTAAAAAAGTTATAAGACCGAGGCTTATGTACAGTAGCGAAACATGGACCATGACAGAAAAACATAAAACAAGGATAAATGCTATGGATGTGAGGTTCTTGAGGAAAATCGAGAATAAAACAAGAAGAGACAGAATAAGAAACGAAACATATAGACAAAATCTCAAGATAGAACCAACAAATGAAAAAATAATAGAAGGACAATTAAGATGGTTCGGACATGTGTGCCGTATGAAAGAGGACAGACTGACAAAAAGAGTATAATTATGAAACAAGGGTAAGAGGAGAAAATACTAGACGAAGACCAAGAAAAACATGGAATGACAGAATCAAAGAAGAAGCAGAAAGAAAGGAAATTCTTAGGCAGGCAATAAAACAACTAACTGAAAATTGTAAAGAATGTAGGAATATGTAATAAAGCCTCTTAAAAAAGGAAGCTCCAGTAAATTCACAAGTAAACATATTTATATATAAATAATATTGATGTAACCAATATTTATCGTATAAACTAGTACTGTCCTGTTCAAAACCACAAGAAACATATTTCAATCCGAATAGATGGAACTAATCGTCAATTTCTCCAACCATCAGGGAGAAATTTTATTATTGCATTACACGGGGAAAAACCACAAGAACAAACGGAAATTAGTTTCGTGAATTCAACTTTTCCCAGAACCGTTCATCAAATCACGTTTTCTTGTCTATCCATTCGAACGGAAATGATTTACTTAAGGTCATACTGTCTGTGCTGTCAACATAATAGATATCTAAGGCCACGGGTGATGTTGAATGATTTATAAAAATCCAATATCGTTTAATTTTCAGAAGTTCAGAGAAAACTATATTCATTCCAAGTTTCCTTGAATCAAATTCCTGAGCGTTTTGAAATGAGGTAGACAATATTAAGCTGAAATGAGAGACATTCTCATTTTCTTGTTAATTGGGTTTGAAATTTATTGCAACTGAGCAGAAAAATTCATGAAACTTTTTAGATTTGCATGCCATATTTATGTCTAGAAATATATATTAATTTATAAATGTGGAAACTTAGTTGAATTTCTAATGTTTATTGTCAAATATTTAACTTTTCAATTTATTGTTATAGCAAATTTGGAAAACAGACATTACTTAACAAGGATGTTTCTATAAAACAAATATCACTCACTCAAAACATTTTAGAGAACTGATTATTCAAAAAATTAAATGTCATTTCAAGACCAAACATTATAGTATATTAAGTATGGAGAATGGTAAGGGCTGTTTACCGATCGAAGACAATTGTTTGGAGGAGGAGCGAAGCGACGACTCCAATTATTGTCTGAGATCGGTAACCCTTAACGTTCGACATGCCTATAACGTTTTTTGCACGATCAGAACAATAATGAAACCATTTTATTATTGATAAATTCATCCTTACATTCAAAATTTCGATTGTTCTTTTTCCAAGACTTGGTTGCTAGGCTGGTTAGTAATGACGCTGTCAGTAAATAGATTTCATATTGATGTCACTAAAAATTCATTCAACGTCGTAATTTTAAAACTTGAAACCATGAGTGATGATGAATTCGCCGATGAAGAGTTGGAGAATGCATGGTAAGAAGGGCATTCGGCGATTATCCCAGAGAAATCGAAGAAACGTTACGAGAACACGTATAGTATTTTCAAAAAGTGGTGTCAAGATAAAAATGCTAATATTAATGAAAAAAATTTATTGGCATATTTTGTCCAAAGAAATGCGCAATTGAAGGCCCCTGGCAGTTTGTGGGCTGAATATTCCATGATAAAATCAACAGTTTTCTTATATGATGCTATTGATATTTCCAAGTTCGCAACTCTGATTGCCTATCTTAAAAGAAAAAATGTTGGCTATAGGCCTAAGAAGGCTAGCATTTTTACAAGAGAGGATTTATCAAAATTTCCAATGGAAGTACCAGATGAGTAATTTTTAATTCACAAGGTAATTTATACTAATTAGATTACCCATAAAGTCTTTAATAAATAATAATGTTTTTAGGTAGCAATGATATTGGGGGTGTCTGGTGCCTTTAAAAGGGAAGAATTGTACAACATTACCATGAATAATATCCTAGAACAAAAGGGTTTATTCATTGTAAAATTACCCAACACAAAAACAAATATCCAGCGCACCTTTACTGTTATTAAAAAACCCGACGAAAAACTACCATATTTGCAAATTTTGCGTAATTTTATCCAGTTATGTCATCAGCAAGTGAAATCAGACCACTTGTTCTTGCAATATTGCAATAGAAAATGTACATCTCAGGTTTTTGGGAAAGGAAGAATTGGAGGCTGGCCTTTGAAAATCACCGAATATTTAAAATTACCGAATCCTGAGAAGTATACTGGTCACTCGTTTAGGAGGACTTCGGCGACCCTTTTGGCAAATACTGGTGTTGATGTTCTCGGATTAAAGAGACATGGAGGCTGGCGTTCCTTTACAGTGGCCGAAAGTTATGTAGAAGATTCTCTTCAAAACAAAATTAAATTTGCCGATAAAATTTTGCATAATAATGATTTAAAAGCAACTTTTTCATTTAACAATGCAAATAGAGCACAAACAAGTGGAATTTCTTTTAGTAATTTAACAAACTGTTCTGTAAACTTTAATAGAATAAATGATTTGTTAATTTATCTTTCAAACTACCTACCTAATAAATAATAAATAATTTGCAATTTGAATTTTTTATACTCATAAACGGTACACTTGTTCTGGCATCAGTAAATGTAACTTACTGTCATGGGAACAGACATTGTAAGCCGTCAAAAATGACTGATCGTGCAAAAATATAGTTTTTCTTTGATCGTGGAAAAAGTGACACTATTTTGACCTGTTTTCTATGCGAAAAGCTCAACATTCCAGAATAGTGGTCAGTTGCTAAGCAATTAGAAAATAACAGTGCGGTAATATTCTTTTTCTACAAGCGTGCGCTTTCAACCCTTTTCCCGCACGCATTTCAATTCGTAAAGAGTCACATTGCCAAACAGTGCGGGAAAAACCCCTGCTATTCCATTTCCGCACGCGTTTGCGTGCGGTAATGGAATAGCGAGGATTTTTTCCGCACGCTTTTATTAGAGAATAAACTGAATAATGATATGTCTCTATGCACCGAACGCCACCGACGACGTTACTATGGAAACGACATGTGAATTAACATAATATGTCATTAGTATGAAATTATTTGAATATATCAAATCGAATTTCATCGGTGTGTTAAAATCTCCGTTAAAATAAGCGCTTGTAGAAAAAACATTGTTCCTAACTCGTGCGGAAAGAGTCTTTCCGCACTTGTTAGGAAAATAACTATACCGCACTGCTGTAGCGTGCGGTAATGTAACAAATGGATTATTACATTAAAATGAAACAAAGTATGGTTTTAATTTTTATAATTGTTGTCAATATTTACATTTTTTGTATCCTGTAGCTTGACGTTTTAAAACTGCTCTCAGTTTTTGGTACTGGGCAATATTAATATTATTTTTAACAGACAAAGTTGATTGAAGCATGGAATAATGTGCCCACAACGTCGAAGATTTCATTGTTTTAGCCAATTCAGCAACATACGCCATCAGTACATTCTCAGAAAAGGATACACTGTTGTTTTTTCTACAAAAATTCATGAAGCGTTGGTACGCAAGTTCATACTTCTCTCTGGATTTCGCCGGAAGTAAATTAAGTGAAGCCCCGTTCGCGGCTTCTACTAGTTCAGGAGTCGTGCAAGACAACAAATAATCACTATCAGTGTTCATGTTTACTAATTCTTTTTTAATTCCTTATAAAATACAACGAATCAAACAAAACCAGCTTTAAAAATTATTTTACTTTTGTCATAACAGAGTAATTTCCATGGTTACTACTTCTATATTTCACAATGAACATAGAGAAACCTATTTAAACTTACTTGATTACATCTTGGATGAAATATTTTTTAATTAATTAATTTCCCAAAAATATTCCCAAACTCCTGTGTAATTATCACAGTCGTTTGGGAATATTATGCTTTTCCCACTAATTATACAATATACTATTTCTTATTTCTTTAAAACACATAAACACATATTCGTCAAAAATTGATCACATACCGTACCAATACTCTGAAGATAAAATTAGTAGAAATCACCACATTTTTTCCTTTTCGGGAGAAGAATATTTTGGCCCATTTTTCAGCACAAAATCCATAACTCCTGGACTATAATCTTATTAATTCTATTAAAGTTACAACTGGAACAGAAAAATACGTCTTATTGTCCCATTCAGGTTGTGTTTATAGCTTTTCATTAATTAGGGGGAGGCGGAATTAAAGAAGAGATTTAAGGGTTGAAATTCGAAGATATTTAGTGCAACATAATTTAAATACAAACGTTCTTTCTATTGCGATAAAGAGCGTTTCAGTCGCATTAAGTATACTGCGACCGTTTAGGCGGGAGTGATAAATGCGCAATTCTTTTCATTACATTGCTCCTGCCGTTTTTAATTGCATTCTCAGATTTGTCAATGAGCAACGGATTGTACTGGAGAGGTATATAAGTACTGTTTAGGTGACACAGTTTGCTCTTTGTTAAGCTTAGGTATTAGTTAGTTCTTTTCAGCTGATTCACAAATAATATGTTATATGTTTTAGAAATAATCAGAATATAGAACAGCATCATTTGAAATTTTGAAATATTTTAGAATTGTTTATTCACTTTGCTGAATTAATTTCAACTTTACGGTAAGATTTAATAATATCAATTGACTGCTTGCTTAACACTTGGTGGAAAATTTTTCAAAATCATTAATCAAATGAAATAAAACACTTTAGTTTACCCGACAATATATATAGTTATACAGGGTGGACCAAGACGAACTGCATCGATCGATATCTCAGAAACTGGATGTAGGAAAAATTTGAGATTTTGGAAACTTGCTCGATGTCTTGGGGCCTATACAGCTATGAAATAACTTTATCATATTTTCCATAAATGATAAATAAGTTTAAATAATATTCGTTTGTATAATTTAACCGGGGTGCCACTTCGATGATTTGAAATGTCAAATACCATCGTGGCTATCCTAGATCTAATTGTTCAACGATTAAATGCAAAATCGCCATATAAAAATATTAAATTGGCAATATTTCGAAAACTTCAAATTTTAGGTATAGATAACCTTATACAATGTAACCTTCTTTTTAAATGCTAAATATTACAAAATAAGAAAAATGGGGGGTTTCCATTTGAAAAAATTGATTTTCGTCAGTTTTCTCAATCTCATTTTAGATCTTATTTTTTGAACACTCTGTATGATTAGTTATCCAAATATTATACAAAATCTATTTAATTAGGCCCCTTTCAACAAGGAATCTAACCCAAAGTCAATAAAAAAGGCTTCCTTATAGGAACAATGATAATTATATTAGGGCTTGCAATCGTCGTTTTTGACATAAAAACCTAAATATGTCGAAAACGCTTAAAATTAGGTATAGGACTTGATACATAGAATCTGCCTAGAATCTGAAGTAAAATCCAAAAATGTAATAATATATAGGGTATCCCATTTAAAATAAACGACTTAGGATCTATTTCCGTTTCGGAAGATAAAAATATTTTAGCTGTATAGGCTCCAAGATATCTAGCAAGTTTCCAAAATTTCAAATTTTTCCTACATTCAGTTTCTGAGATATCGATCGATGTGTAGGAAAATAATAACGTCTATTTCGTCATTAGTGACGAATATGTTCCTTGAGCTTGCCGATTTAATATTCTAAACTATCCATCCTCTTTCAATGAGTGAAGTATTTTAGGGCTATCTAAATTCGTAAAATGGTTGTTTTGTATGCTCCAAAATTCCAGTTACGTTCCTATTTTTGTGAATGATTTTTTTTTGTTCTTTCAATTTGGTGCCGATGTTTTTACCAGTTTGACCACTAAGCATCTCAATCCATAAATTTTATTTTATTTACACCAGATATCTATAAGACTGTCCTTATTATTGACCTACAATTTCCTCAATTTAGGTTCTAATATCAGGATATAATCCAAAAACTTGGAGCTCTACCGTACAGGATCCTTACGTGTTGCTCTACAATCCTGCTACTAATTATGCCAAACTAAAATGGCGGCGGCATCTTATTGAAAGGGATCGTTAAAAATTGGTAATTTCCGTTGGATTCCTTTCATATAAAACACAATTACAAAAATTACAGAGAAACTGTAGGCAGTGGCGGATTTACCAGCAGGCTGAGTAGGCTGGAGCCTAGGGCGGCAGATTTTTAGGAGCGATACATTTGGGGCTAAAATTTATATGAAATTATATAATAAGGTACTATGACTATTTTTATGATAAAATCTGTTTGTATGTGTGTGTATGTGAACCTCTTATAACTTTTAAATAGGTCAATCGATCGCAATGCAGTGGAATTCTAAAAAGTTTAGATTTCCTGAGAATTGCAACCGATTTGGCCCCGTCGATTTTGAGAAAACGCAAAAATGAAATTTTCGAAAAAATATTTTTTTGGAATACCTCTCAGACTACGAAACCGATCAATTTCGAAATCTAATCTAAGTTCTCTTCCTTATCAAACTGTGTCGATTGGACCAAAGACCATGAAAATCAGTTGATCCATTCGGGAGATATCGGTGTAAATTTTTCTGAAAAATGGTTAACCTATAACTTCACACTATTTTTTGAGCTAGAGGCGCTTGCAAGTCTACCCGGTAGTTAATTTTTGAGCTGAAAAATGTGAATTTCAATACTTTTTCAGAGCTCTGTTCGGGCGAGAGAAGCTTTTCTTGCTTAAAACGGGTAAAAAATTATCTAAGATTCACCTTAAGCCAAGAAAAGCTTAACGCTTTAGCCCTTTCGTACTTAGAGTCAGAACTAATGAACAAGATTTCATTCGACGATTGATGATTTTGCCAATAAAAAAATCGCACAAAAAGGTATTGTTAAACTTTAATGACTTAATTAATTGAATTTCATCTTTGATCGTCATCATCAACCGGATTATTACCAAATAATTGAATATATTGTTTTTAAGCTGTAAGTAAACACAATAAAAATTATTTTATTATATTTATCGAATCTGAATTATTGTGAGAGTAGTATTAACTTATACCTTACCTCACCTTATCAGTAGTACTAGTACATCATAATTGAGCTTTCATTATATCAGAAATATGCCCAAAAAATATTTCTTGTACAATCTTACCTAAATCGTTGGGTTGTAAAAAGAACTGACACAACATAGTTCACAATCGAACTAATTTTTACAGGAAACAGGTGGTGTAATTAGGACGTTAGTGCACAAATCATAAAGTTACAATCTCATTGACAAAAATTGTAATTAATATGATTGTGAACTAGGGTGTCGAATTGTAGAGGTCGGTAGGGGCGGCAAAATTTGAATAGCCTATTGCCGGAAAATATCTAAATCTGTCACTGAATGTAGGAAAGAAAAGATAAGTGTCATAGGATACCAGGTAGGAACGAATTTTCTTTGGATATTATAGAAGCAACACAGCAAGGCGGAGTGGGATCAGAAAGAGCAGGGATAAGAGAACAGAAAGAAAGAGGGAGAAAGAAAAAGTTATTTTACACTATTCGCTTGTGTATACGACTATAGCACTTTGGTTATATGATTTTCTTACGGTTTAAGTATCACATATTTTTCAGTTTGTTTGCGCAGCAACATCCCTATCTCCTCCAATAAAAATCATTACTATTAAGTTTTTTAAACATTGCATATTATGAAAAAATTGTTACTGAATAAAATTTATAAAATAAACGATTACGGCAAGCGGTGTTCCCAAGCGGTCATCCATCCAAGTACTGACCACTCCCGACGCTGCTTGGCTTCAGAGATCTGATGAGATCTGCCATTTTCAGCGTAGTAAACATTCATTTTGGTGAATTCGACGGGGATTGAACAAACTAACATTTAATTGTAATCACAAACTGGAGGAAGATATAGTTTAGAATCGTTAATACCTAAGGGAAGATAAATGGATGAAAACTAAAAGTACTCAATTTTTAATATGATATTTTCATTTTTATATGAACTTCCGAGGTTTTGTAGCCATTCGAAAATATAGAAGCAACACAACGAGGCGGAGTGGAATCAAAATAGTCTTGTGTAACACTGTGTTGTATAAAACTTTTCTGTTGACACTTTCACATATGTCAGATGTGTTGAAACAGTAGAATTATATGCAATAAAACTTGACACTTCATGAAACCGAGGTGCGTGAAACCTTAGTTAACAGAAATTTGATGCTGAAGGGTTGAGTTTCAGTTTTAAGAGTGCCAGATTTGTTTTTAATACATGTAGGCAACGCATGACTCACGACTGCGTCGTGACACAATTGTGCTGATACAAAGTGTTGAAACACTAATTTGTGTTAGTGTCGTTGTTCAACACCCAATATATTAATAATATTTCACTGTGTTACCAAGGCCTAGATCAGAAAGAGAAAGGATAAGAGAACGAGAAGAAAGAGGGAGAAAGAAAGAGGTATTATACAATAATCGCTTATGTGTCGTCACTTCATATGTTTTCGTTACGGTTTTAGTCTCACATATTTTTCAGTATGGTCGCGTAGTAAAATCTCTATCTCCTCCAAGCCTGCTTTACGCTCCAAATATAGTACGTACGGTGAATCAGGAAACTAAAAAGGTATGCAACTACACCGAGAGATGTACAACTATTCGAAGGGGCGTGTAACTTGAACCAATTCTTATTATTATCTATGACCTCGTAGTTGAATAACGAGAACTAGGAAACATATAAGAATATTATCCGGATATTTTTCGTCATTCATAACTGGAGCAATTTGAGTTGTATAAAAATAAATCAGCTACGATGAGAAAATAAATTTTGAATGAGAAACATTTTGTTCGTATCTATATCCACAGCTGAACGTCCCGCATTAGTTCGCCGTATGC
Organism: Cynegetis impunctata; assembly: GCA_030704885.1. Lineage (NCBI taxonomy): Eukaryota > Metazoa > Arthropoda > Insecta > Coleoptera > Coccinellidae > Cynegetis > Cynegetis impunctata. The sequence goes on from JARQZK010005073.1 coordinate 903,039, forward strand.
ACCTGATCCTCACGAATAATTTAAATAAACTCTATCGCAGCAAGATGCATTAGAAAAGCAGGTTCTCAATGTATCCAGTTTAAAAAATCTATTTATTCAGTTAAGATTTTTTTCCAAATTCATACCTGTTTTCCATCTATTTATATTATCAACTTCCAAACCTATTGCTTTAACGTTGTGCTCTTTATCGTGTGAACAATATTCATTTCCTCACCTATTCGTAACAAAATCAATACCTTCCAAGACGACATACAAAAATATCTACCTACCAACTTTGAACCCTATTGTACCCTCTGTAGTGTACACAAAATGCATTTCCTCCCCTGTGGCTTAATCTTCTAACCGATTCGTACCCCGACCAATCCCATCCAGCCTACTAGATCTCAACCATATCGTTCCAAAATTGTTCCTTCAATACTGCAAACAATATTTATTTCCTCCCTTGTGACTTGTGGCTCAACATCCCAACCAATTCATACCAAACCTAAACCCATCCAAGATATCATACGAAATTATCTACTCAAGAATTTTCATTCCTATTTCTCCAAAATTGCGCCGATTATCGTGTAAACAAGATTTATTTTCTCCTCTGTGGCTCAACCTTCTCACTTATTCGTACCAAAATCAATTCCATCCAAGGCGTCATTAAAAACTATGTATCTACCAACTTTCAACTTCTACACAAGGACATACATACAAATAAACATATGTATATATATATATATATATATATATATATATATATTTATATATATATATATATATATTATATATATATATATATATATATATATATATTATATATATATATATTAAATATATATATATATTATATTTATATATATATATATATATATATATATATATATATAATATATATATATATATATATATATATATATATATATATATATATATATATATATATATATATATATATATATATATATATATATATATATATATATATATATATATATATATATATTTATATATGTATAGTTTTTTGGTGCCACAAGTAATAAAAGTCTAAAACGAAAAACCATCTTCGTCCCAGGTCCAACCTTGCCATTTTAAAAATGGAGTTTTTGGTGGAAAACATCATGAAAAGTAGTGAAACGAAAAACTATCTTGTTCCCAGGTCCAACTGTGCTAATAACATCCATTTTAATAAGCAGGTTTCCAAAGTTACCTGCTAAAAATCAGTTAAATAATGATGTAAGATAGTAGTTCAAGGCTATATTCAGAACTTGTCCAATTAGACCATCCACATCGTATTTAATTCTGTCAGCTGCAACGAAGGTTATAGGACACAGATACAAACTAAATCGCCATAGTACTATACTGACCACTTCCAGGGCCCTCTCTGCATTCATCGTAATTATAATAACTAGTTCTTACAACTGAACGCGCATACGTGGCGTGCTTGCTGATTGGGCTCTAATTAATGCTCGCCATCATGATGTATTGGTTGCAGTCGTGCTGATGTGCAGACTTATTGGAAAATTCATTAATTGCTAGGAGCTTATCTCCAGCTATAAGCATCTGCAGGCATAATTTGTGCCCCAGTTGCATGCAACAACGATGAATAATAATAGTTTCCGCATTTGTGGAAAAGTATGATTTATGTTTTTAATGAATTTGGGACGAACGTACTTACCACTTGCCTCTGTATAGACATGAATTGTTTCCGAGAACATTTAATTGCGAGACAAGAGGTTTCATACTAACCAAAATTTGAAAAACTCCTTGATATTATATAATCAGAATATTTTACATCTATGTGACTTCAAGTGCTATTATTAGATTCAATTGTTATTTTTTTTATCCCAGTAATTAATAAGATTTTAAAAAATATCTATATCCTAATTTTCTCTTTAAAAGGATGAGATAGAAAACTATATACAGAAACATAAGTTTGAAGCTTGAGGTTTGTTTGATTAGTTTCAAATAAATATCCTAGTTTCACTTAATTATATATATATATATATATATATATATATATATATATATACAGGGTCACTCACGGTGGATGGTAGGTTAGACGTTTACGGAGAACGGGACATGAGATTATTCTGAAAATTTGATTTCATGAGTAATTGATTTTGCTCTATCGATCTAAAATAATAGTGGCGTTGCCGCTTATACTAAAAAGTAGCAGCAACTATGAAATTTCAAATGAGACACCCTATATATTATTTCATTTTTTGCTTCTCTACTATTTTCCAATTGTTTTTGTATGATATTCCTAATACGTCGGAACTTGGTAAACTACACCTAAAATTTCAGCGTCCTACGAATCTGAATACCTTAGTAATGAACATTTAATTGAAGCTATGTTTTGCACAAAAGAATAAGGAAACCATTTCATTTCTCGAAAACCTCTGGAGATAGGTATAGGGAAGTATCATACAAAAACAATTGAAAAATGGTAGAGAAGCAAAAAATGAAATAATATATAGGTTGTCTCATTTGAAATTTCATAGTTGCTGCTACTTTTTAGTATAAGCGGCAACGCCGCAGCGCCACTATTATTTTAGATCGATAGAGCGAAATCAATTACCCATGAAACCAAATTTTCAGAATAATCTCATGTCCCGTTCTCCGTAAACGTCTAACCTACCATCCACCGTGAGTGACCCTGTATATATATATATATATATATATATATATATATATATATATATATATATATATATATATATATATATATATATATATATATATATATATATATATATATATATATATATATATATATATATATATATATATTTCCGGTATATATTGGCATCTCTAGAAGCTCACATCGAGTCAATTAACTGAAATTTGGCAGCTGAAGTGGTTTACGAGGCAGAATGAAACTATCAACATTTGGTCGAACTGCCGCCAAATATACATAGATATTTGTTGTTTTTTTTTTGAAAAATTTCCGATTTCTATAGCCTCTACAGATTGAGTTAGAGGGTTGAAGTTTATTGGTACATTGAGTTAATGTTGACTTAAATCCCTTGTGGGTTTTTTTTTTACAATGGAGGGTTGGAATTTGGAACCTGCATTGTGTTGATATTGAGGTGCGTTCCTTCGTTGGTTTCAACCACAATGAATTTTGTTTTTTAATAACTGATTTTCTATTTTTCAATTCGGTTAGCTATCCAAGCGTGATTTTTCAAAATTTAATTCTATTTGTTAGAATCGCATTTCGACGTGATTTCTTGAGAAAAATACGACATTATTCATTCTCCACCATTGATAATTTATTTAATTATTCCTGCTATGTAATGCATAATATATAGCGAAAGGAACTTTTATTCATTCACGATGAAAAATAGTTTCAGGTATCATATAAAAAAGTAGACATTTGAACGACTGCAGCATTTATAATGTTGTAGAAATATATTTCAAACCGCACACTGAAACTTCTCATAAATTTGAGAAGTCTTAACGAAACTTTCGAAAATATTTTTTATGAAGTTTCGCTCAAATTTTTTTTTTCAAATGAAACCATTTACAGCAATATAAACTTGATTTTGTTAATAATATAGTAGTATAATTGAACATTGCCTACCCACTCAAATTTCTACAGTTTCACAAAAATTTCAGAAAAAAAAATCTAATTGAATATTATCCAAAATTGTATGATTGTATTTTCAAATATCGGAAACACAACTTCGCATATAAACTCCAATAACATTTTGAATGATACGTAGAAACTATAAATGAAAAAATAGAAATATTTCAATAATTCAATTTTTCAAATCTTTCGATTGGAAGTCCGGATATAATAACTTTTTTTTGGTTGTAAATAAAATTGGAAATCCATTTATATAATTCTCGGAAGCTTCTATAAAAACACAGAATTAAAGTTGTTAATTTATTGCCGCATTACACAGTGCTTCGCAATCAAAACAAAAGCTATACGGCAAGTTCAAATATTCTGGAGGCAGGCAGTTAACATAAATCTAGATCTGATGACCATGCTATGTGCATTATCGAGTAACAAACATCAATTTCATGCAGCCAAACTGCAAGCTACGGACATTATCGCACTCGCTAAATTACTAAACTTTTATTTGTCGGCGTGCAGTTAACACTACTTAATTGATATTTTTGTGAATGCATTTTTGCAAGGCAATAACACCGAATGCATGTATTTATGAGGGCGCTATTGAATATATTACGTAATCTCCTGAAATGACCACCTGATTGTGAATAATTGAAGGATGTTTCACTGCATACAACTTTTTTATTATGCTGATGAAATTTTCACAGTATTCCAAAGCTAGAAATTAAGGTAATGATTCAGGTTCTACAAAAAGGACTATTTATTCGAAATTAAATGCAAAAAGTATATGGTATTTTCAACTCAACGACATCAAATTTCCAACTGCTTTTTCCTCGTATACGAATTAATTTAAAAGAAAGTATATATAATAAACTTAAATTCTTATCATCTGCAGGAGAAACATAGAAATTTCATCCTTTATTACTCAGATATTACGATTTTCAATTCCTATCATTTCCGAATTTTTATGTGATAAAGATTTTCGAAACTTCTATTAGGAAATAGAGGAAGATTTTGTATATTTCATCAGTGTTGTTTGCTCGAAGTGTATCGATTTGTTTAGTCTTTTTTGTTAATAACCCTCAGTATAAGATTGGTTAACAAAATATATACTATATTACATAGAAAGGGTAGAGAATTGAAATTGAACTTTTGGGAAGCCTAGAAATCAACAAATTGTGATTCTTATTGAATTAATAGATAGATTTGAAATATTCTTCCCGCTAAACATAATTATTATCTGACGTAGTTTGCACAAGTTTTTTCGAAGGAAAACCTACACTACACATCACTCCACTATTTAATTTGTTGGTTAACACGAAGAAACCTGAGTAATATAAATTCATATTATTTGTACAAAATTTAAGGAATGAGGAATATTATCATACTTTATTAATAATCTCCCAGTAAAAATAAGATAGGTAAAATATTTCTGGAAAGTTTACACATCAGTATGTTTTTACTTGATATTAGAACAAAAATAAATTATAAAAATAAGTAAATAAAATAAGTGAATTCTCAAAATGTAATCAACTATTAAACAGTTTTTTTCATCGTGCCAATTTTGAACAAAAATTTACCATTGTATATATTATAATTGTCTGAGATATAGATCAGAGACAATCGTTTTCATATTCACTACCCAAGAACAAACGATGTTTATGAATATTTCAGTATAGTTATTGAAATAAATTCATAAAATTATCGAAATGAGCGTTTATTGATAACATAATGAACAGGTCTCTAGAAAACCCTTTCACATTACGAGAGCTGGCATTATATTCTTCCGGGAGAACGTGGACTATCCCCTATTGAATTGTCAATATACCACCAAAGCTGAAACAAAATATTCTATAAGATAATTGTTGTATAATATAAAATCAAATAAATCTTCATGCAATTTCTGTATTCGCCTAGTTGTATTTCTAACAGAATTTTTCATCAATGTGTCCAGTGAAAGTGAACATAATATTATCATCTCATCTTGTGAGATTTCAGTAATATCAGTTAGTAGGTATATATATAAATATATGAATATGAATATTTATATATATATATATATATATATATATATATATATATATATATATATATATATATATATATATATATATATATATTATATATATATATATATATATATATATATATATATATATATATATAATATATATATATATATATATATATATATATATATATATATATATGTATATATATAATATATATATATATATATAAGTATATATATATAATATATATATATATATATATATATATATATATATATATATATATATATATATATATATATATATATATATATATATATATATATATATATATATATATATATATATATATATATATATATATATATATATATATATATATATATACACATATATATATATATATATATATATATATATATATATATATATATATATATATATATACCGGGTGTCTACGGAAGGTGGCTCGCCCCTATAACTTTTTTGTTTTCAGAGATAATGAAATAAAATTTACAGGATCTGTTTAATGCTCAAAACTGCATTTTTTGACAAGTAACTCAACTTCATGCAACTTATACATAAATTTTCGATTTTTAAATGGGGCACCGGGAATATTTTCAGTTTTTATGTCTCCATATGACATTTAGAATACAACCATGTATCATTTGTTACTTTTTGTAACATTTTTTTATTTTTTTTTTTGGAAATAAATTTTTATTCTAGGGGGCTATGGATGCGTTCAAATAACTAATTTTGGTCCTAAAATGTATGTTGAAATACAACTTCACTGTTTTCGATCAAAATGTTTCAGCTATGTGAAGTTTAATTTTAAAACTTTTATTACTATTTTTTTCAAACATGGCAACATGGTGACTCGTCGGGTTAAAAAAAAAAGAAAATTTTATTACGATTACTTTGATACCCCACTCTAGGTATTAGGTTGAAAGAAAACTTTCGATAAATACCTGAAATCCCATTACCTTAGAACTTTCTTCAAATGAAGAATCTTATAGAGATTAAAAAAACATTTGAAATCATCGAGTAGCCTGTGACCAACACAACTGAAACAAAATAAGTCCAAAGCCACGTCCACAAATCTATGTCCCTGGACGGCAAACGGGGCCATTTTAGGACCGAAATTATTTATTTGAACGCATCTATAGGCCTCTACAATGAAAACTTATTTCGAAAAAAAAATTGAACAACGGTTACAAAAAGTAGCAAATGATACATGGTTGTATTATTAATGTCATGTGGAGACAAAAAAACTGAAAATATACCAGGTGTCCCATTTAAAAATCGAAAGTTTATGTCACTTCCGGGGAAACCGGCCGTTGCATGAAGTTGAGTTACTTGTCAAAAAACGCAGTTTTATGCATTAAACAGATATTGTAAATTTCATTTCATTATTTCCGAAAACATAAAAGTTATAGGGGCGAGCCATCTTCCGCGGACACCCGGTATATATATATATATATATATATATATATATATATATATATATATATATATATATATATATATATATATATATATATATATATATATATATATATATGAATAATAATAATAATATTTATCAGCAAAGCTATATGCAATACAATACAGAGATAATTAAATCACTTAAACTGAACAGGTGCAACATATTCGAAAATATAACCTCTCCAGTTCTAAACCGTTCATAATTATTACATTGTTTCAAGTTATTTCGTAAATCATTGAAAAAAAATCAAACCTCCGTGCAATAAGCTATCAAAGAGCATATTTGAAGTAACATTAAGTACATAAAAATTATTTATATTTCTTGTAGAGTATTTGTGGATGACATGATTTTAACAGACCGTCGAATTGGGTTAAAACAGATATCTGAAGCACTGAATATTTCATACAAACGCGTTCATCGTTTAGTTCACGTCAATTTGGACATGAGAAAAATTACTGCAAAATGGATCCCCAAAAGTTTGAATGTTGACCAAAAGCGTGCAAGGGTAGTAGCTTCGCGTTCGATATGTGCTCGATTTGAAAACGATGTAGACTTCTTAAACCGAATTGTCACTATGGATGAGACTTGGGTACATTTCTACTATCCAGAAACAAAGCAACAATCGATGGAATGGCGACTTTATATATTCAAAAGCCAAAAGGTACTGGTATTTTGGGCAATGGTAAATCGAGAAGCTCCCAATGAAAACAATTAGGAGGGGCCCAGACCGTTTGGGGGGGGGGAGATTCCCCCAGTTCCCCCCTCTGGATCAGCGCCTGTATATATATATATATATATATATATATAAATATATATATGAATATATATATATATATATATATATATATATATATATATATATATATATATATATATATATATATATATATATATATATATATATATACATATATATATATATATATATACATATAGATATATATATATTATATATATATATATATATATATATGAATATATATATATTATATATATATATATATATATATATATATATATGAATATATATATATATATATATATATATATATAAATATATATATATATATATATATATATATATATATATATATATATATATATATATATATATATATATATATATATAGCAGAGCATATTTTAAGATACAAAGTGAGCGACATGGGGTTCGTCGCCCAGTGAAAGAAGACGGTGCCTACAGAAAAAACTTGGAAAACGAGAAACAAAATGCAAAACTTGAAGCAGGCATTGTGGATTATCAGCCTAGGAAAATGATCTGAAGGATGCTCAAAAAGGCATGAGTATTATCACCCGAGGCGAAGACAAGAAATTCTGTTGTACTGTATTATATGAGGATGTGTCATAACGACTTTGAACCGCTAGAGGCAGCACCCTATAACTCTCGCGTATATCTACACCGGTTTCTTTTTTATTGTCCAGTAATTTAAAATCCATAAGAATTTGTTGTGAAAATAAAGAATCGTAATCCCCTGTTCTCTATTGTTTTATAAATGAGTAAAAAGTCAAGATTGTTATTAAAATTATAGATGGTAAACATTCTGAATCATATATCATGATACAATTTTAAGGAGAAATCAGTAGCTTAGATTTTGCTTTATTGTTCAGTAAATTTAAATCCATAAGAATCTGTTGCTAAAATAGAGAATCGTGATCCCTTGTTCACTGTTGTTATATAAGTGAGTAAAAAGTCGAGATTGTTAAGATTATAGACGGTGAACATTCTGAATCATTAATCATGATATAATTTTAAGGAGATATTCGTAACTTGAATTTTGTTTTATTGTCCATGTCTTGCATGCCTAACAGGTGAGAATATTAAACTATAATTTTGTTATATCAAGGTTTTAACGTTACAGGTAAGTCATGAAAAAATATGTCAGTCTCCAAAATATTGAATTCGAAAAATACGCTTATGTTTCAATATTTTTATGTTATGCAGTACTAACGCCTCTTTTTACTCAGAATAAAGCTCTGCTAACTGACTTCAAATACACCATACCGCATAAATTTATAATGAAATTCTCAACCGTGGATAGGATAACCAGGATACTCATCTATGTGGTATGTTTCATTACTAGACTAATTTTCAATAAGGCATGACTGTTACATTAGGTATATTTTCGTTCATACTCATTGAATTCTCTAAAGATTTTCAAATCTACGAGCTATCTAAAGAGCATATCTAAAAAATATCACCTTTCTATACGGTCTACTCTCGTAATCCCTTGAACTTTTTCCATCCCTTATCCAAATCACTTCAGGATGATACATGGCAACCCTTACACTGTACGATACCGCAGCTATAACTCCTCCTCCCACTATGAAGAGAAGTGGAATCAGCTGAAGAAAATTTAAAAATCTGAATACAGATATTTCAGTAAATATTTTTCATTACTTACGGAAAAATTCTTCCTCAACGATGAAAGTTTCATTGCTTCTTCATAAAATATAATTTAGAGAATGACAGCCCTTGTCATTTAGTTGAAGGTTTCTACAAGACAAAAGTTTTGTTTCTCATCTACATTAAGTTATCTGCGTTCATAGATCTCAATGACAAATACGACACAAGTATTTGACTGATTGAACGACACTTGTGTATATTTATATATATTTTTGATTGTCGGGCATATTACAAGACTGTTGAAATATTCAAATGAATATTGAATCTGTAGTGATCATCATAATCATCGGCATCTTGATCAACCATTCGTAGAGTAACTTGAAAAAAAAAATTCTATCGCAGCAAGATGAATTAGAAAAGCAGTTTTCATAACATACCCAATTTAACAATAGTATATTATTTAACGAGCGGTAATGTATGTAGATTGTAGGTCATAACTCATGCAGATGAAGTTTACATGTAATTCATCAAGTGAGTTATGACCATTACCGCAAATTGAATACTATACTTTATCTATTACTATAACAATAAATACTAAGATACAAGTACAGAGAAAGAACTTTATTCACAAATCTTTATAGTTAGGTAGGGGGAAGTCGGTGAATTGTGCGCACCTAAGAAGCCGGGTTGATATTTTCTTGAATATAGTATCTAGAATTATGAATTTTGGCATAGATATTCTTCATTGTATATGGTATAACACCAATGAATTAAAAATCACAATAAAATATGTTCTGAGCTTAAGAACGAAATAAGACATAAACTGACAATGCGCATGATTATCTGCCCTATGCGGGTAATTGTGCGCACCAGTCAGGGTAACTGTGCGCAAACAGAAATCCGTAAATATAGTATGGTGTATCAGGTATAATCAAAACAAGCATTACAGAAGACATAAAATATTTGTTAGAACATTAACAAAATATTAAAAAAATTGTAATTTAGGTACAAAAATCACAGTCATATCCTTCATAGCTTAGTGGACCATAAAATGCTAAATCTAAAGCCTGTGAGCAAAGAGATGTATGTGGTGTGATGGTAGCAATTCAATCTTGTTTTGCCTACAAAATTTATAATTTTATAGCTGAATTGTTAGCTACTGCATGAGAATACGCTAATCGCAGAAGTTCATTTCTTGTGACACCTTAAAAAAGTTTTACCATTTTTAGTACGTGACTCGCTAAACTCTTTTCTTGGACCTGTGAAAAAATGGGATGTGGACCCACTAATATCACATCCTCCTACATATTCATCTTTCTTTCTTTTGCGAATAGTATATTCTGGTATTAAAACTTCCTTCCGTCAACTCTAACTGCTCCGTCATTTGCAAGAAATCACAAGACTTTTTTCATTTTGTCTGCGTCCCAAGAGGCTTTATTCGTTTTGCGGGTATATTTTAGCATCTGAAATTATTCAAAAAACAGTTTGTTTTATACTGAATAACAACAAAAGCTTCTTACTCAAAATGTTGGCTAATTGTGCGCATGGGGCACCATTACCCGACATGGACCTAATGCTTATAAAAATTCACCACAATAAAACTGGAGGTTCTTTACCTTAGATGATTCGCTCCTACAAAAGCTAGAACCACGTTGATTATTTTAGTATAATTACCCAAACAAAAAAGTCCTCATTAACATTTTCAATCTTCTTTTCGCACGCACAAAAGTTAGAGTAAACAACCAAAATAGTAATCCGACACGATGACAGCCGCGTTTGCCGCGGAAATTGTCCAAATGGCTGCGCAATTTTAACTATCTTCTAAGAGATGGCACGAAGTGTACGAATTCCAATAAATGGTTGACATTTTCTACTGCTAATATGCTGCGCATCATTAGCCGCCGCGCATGATTAACCGACTTCCCCCTACCTATAACAATGCTATAAAAATTTTAGTTGTAATAATTACTCATTTTGTTTATTGATGAAATTAACTGTAAAGGTAACAACCAGTGAACTCAATATGTGGGACTGAATTATGCAAGTCTATTGTTTCTTTTTGTGTGTTGCATATATGTTATTCATATACTAACTAGTTGAGGTGTTACAGATCTATATATTTTATTTGCAGTATCTGTCTTATTATTTTAGAAATCATCAACATTCCTTTCAGCAGCAGTAGTTGATCGCCAATCGCCATGGCGTTGCAGGGCCGTTATGTGCCTTCCAGCATCTACTAATAAATTCTGTATGGTAACATTACCTACTTGTCTTATATCTGGAGATGTACATAATAATGAATCTTCACTATCTGAATTCATCTTTTTCACCACAAAATTCAAAATAATTAGGTATTAACTCAAATTGAATACGTCAAAATTATTCAACCGAAATAACTCCCCTCAATAACAATAATGAACTGTTCCCTTTTGGCTGGTAAGCAGATGAGTGAAGGTCGATCTTACTTGGGATCTCATAATATATATTGAGTTATTATAACTCATGTTGTTTATTTAAAGATACTATTAATTGCTCGGAAACAGTTGGATAATTAATATATAATTTAATAGGAGTAGATAATAGTATATTATGATATTAGGAGAATAAGTGATACTTTATGTGCTGAGACAATCCATGCGAAGCACATCAGGTATCTTATTCTCCGAATATCATATACTATTTTTTCTTCAAACGTGCATAATTTCATTCAAAATAAAACAATAAGATGAAACGAATTTTTTAATAAAGATAACAAGATTGAATCTTTAACTTATTTCACTGTTTATTGCCTTTTTCGTATCGTTGTCATGGATACGTAATTTTTTGACATCCATTGAAACAAATATTTCAAATTCGGTGAAGAAAATGAGTTTAGAAATGTGTAATGATCCTCCCGAGGTGGTAGAGGCAGCTAGAATAGCTATACAAAACTTGCTGCCGACGAAATCTGCTGCAGTATATGAAGCTGCGTTTGTTAAGTTCAACAAATGGTGCAATGGAAAAAAAGTAGTGCAATACTCTGAGAACGTTTTGTTGGCATATTTTACCGAAATGGGACTGAAAATGAAGAGTTCTAGTTTGTGGGCTCATTATTCAATGATAAGGTCTGTGTTGAATTTGAAGCATAATGTGAACATTGAAAAATACAACAATTTGCGTGCATTTTTAAAAAAGCAAGGAGAAAGTTATGAGCCAAATAAATCGAGAGTCTTGTCAAGGGAACAGTTCAACAAATTTTTGCCTGAAGCCCCAGATGAAAAGTATTTGGTGATGAAGGTAATAAAATTACATTTTGTTTGTTTCACACTGTGCTAACCAACACTTAATTTTTTAGGAAGTTTTGATATTTGGAATATCTGGGGCATGTCGTTGCGATGAACTAGTGAATATGACAGTTGATGATCTTGAAGATATGGGTTCTTTGCTGCTAATAAACATTCCCAACACTAAAACTAATAAGAGTAGAACCTTCAACGTCCTGGGTGATGAATATCTGAGCAAATATAGAAAGTACGTTAATTTGTGCCCTGCCGATTTTAGGGAACGACGTTTTTTTTTTGAAATATCAAAATGGGAAATGTTATAAAGCTGTTATGGGTATCCATAAAATTGGTAGTGTAGCAAAAGACGTGGCATTGTATCTGAAGATTCCAAATTGGAAAGAATATACAGGGCATTGCTTAAGAAGAACTTCCGCAACAATGCTTGTTGATAGTGGGGTGGATATCACTACGCTGAAAAGGCATGGGGGTTGGAAATCTGATGCAGTTGCCGAAGGGTACGTCGAAGACTCTGTGCAAAGTAAAACCAAAATTGCTAAGAGAATTCTTCAACCTAGCTCCGCGGAAAATCTCGAACAATCTTCGTTTAATGAACCCGATACAAGTAATGGATTTGTAAATGCCGTTCACTCTGGAAAGTACTGATATTGCAAGAAGTGGAGGATTCTTGAATGATGCAAATCTTCATAATTGTACTTTTACTATAAATATTACGAATAAATAATAAATACCATTATGAATAAATTCATAGTACTATAATGCGTTTATACGCTTAGGAGTATAAGTACTTATACTCCTAGTCATATAAATCACACTTAATGTCATTGAGGAACGTCACAAAAGTTATCACTTATATGACGTTTGAAGAAAAAGCTATTTATTCAAATAATTTTTTTTCCAAATTCAAACTAGTTTTCCATCTATTTAGAACACCAAGTTTCAACCCTTTTGCTTCAACATTGCGCCCTTGTGTGAAAAAGATTTATTTCCTTCCCTGTAGCTCAAACTTCTCACTTATTCGTACCCCGTGGTTCAACCCCTATCCGATTTGTACCACAAGCAATCCAAGATAACATGAACAACTATCTACCTACCAACTTTCAACCCAATTACTCCAAATTTGCACCTTCTACACAAGGACATACATACAAATAAACATATGTATATATATATATATATATATATATATATATATATATATATATATATATATATATATATATATATATATATATATATATATATATATATATATATATATATATATATATATATATATATATTTTATATTTATATATGTAGAGATATGTGAAATTGAGTTTCTGGTGCCATATGTAATAAAAAGTTATGAAACGAAAAACCATCTTGGTCCCAGGTCCAACTTTGCTTAAATTTCTATTCATCAATTCAATAATTTTCTCAATATAATTGGATACGTGAATTGAAAGTGAGATATAAGAAATAACCATTTGTCTCCTATATTGATCAAATTTATGTCCATAGTTCAATTTGATACTTCTATCAAAATTTTTGTAAATATAAACAAGTTATGCATCCTTGAATAAGTAGGTATATAAAAACATGCTAAAAATATAGAGCAAAATATTCTCTTCAACATTTCAATAATTTTCTCAATTTTCATACTTAGTAGATACGTGAATTGAAATTGAGGAATAACCATTTTCCTGTTATATTGATCAAACTTAAGTCCATAGTTCAACTTGATATTTGTATCAAAATTTTTCTAAATATTAATCAAAAGTTGTGCATCCTTGAATGGGTAGGCATATGACCAGCTTTTCATTCGAACTTCTTTCTGTTCTAACAAAATGTCAGGATTGGCACGAAGCCACATTTCATTATGCCCCTAATTCTGACATTTCGACGATGCGATGAACAAGACCGTTAACCCCAGAAAGAATATCCTAATAGAAAATATGACCTTTGTGATTTTCATGAAAAAATGACCACTCGTGTCTTTTTCTTCGAAACCATTAAGGTAACAAAAGAAAAGGGTACGTCATTTCTTGAAAAATATCAAGAAATAACGTCAAATTACTGCTCTATTAATACTTGGTGGAACATTGTTCAAAATCAATAATCAGATAAAGCCAAGTCTTTTACTTCATTTGATTGATGATATTAATATATCATAAAATTTTGCTTTCACATAAACTCTGAATTTTCTATTCTAATTGCTTTTGAAATAATTTTCAAAAATGTCTGAATGAAGTGAAAAAGTAATCATATTTTATTTCAAGTAAAGGTGAACCTTGAACAAACAAAATCATTTATTTTTATATACCCCATGTTTAATACATTATACTTTGCTCTCTTTGAAAATTGGGTCATACAAAAACTTTTTTCATAAAGAAAAATATTAACAGCCGATAACCTTCAATAAAGCTCATTACTTACAGAAAACAATTGTAAATCAGTTTCGCACAAGTTGAGTTGAACCCACACGAATAAACTTAGTACTGAAAATGAGTCCTTCATTCCCAATAAAAATAGCTCAAATATATTTTCTTCAAGAAGAAGAAAGAAATTGAATTAACAAAATTTTTCTTTAGGCTCTTATGGCATATTTGTTAAAAAATTATAATTTGCTATCTATAGAAACTGAAGAAAAGAAGGTATACGCAGATTGAACAAATTTAAAAGTATTTTGGTTAATTTTGATCTATTTATAGGTATATGTATATGAAATCTTAGAAAAAACTGAGTGAGAGGAACTATTAACTGAATATGATCTGAAATTTTTTTTCACTGACTCTCGTATTCGTATTTCTTTATAGTATTTTTCATCTCTAAGTCTAGATAACTAGTCATATGATTGACATATTTTCACTATTTCATGTAGAAACGTGCAGTAGTAACTACACACTATCAATTTACCGAGCATGAAGAACAAACTACAAGCAAATCACGAATTAATTGCCTTTTTCATTAACGTCAATGTATTGTTCGCTGAACACTTGTGGTGGAAGATTTTTCATAATTCTTGAACAAATGTAGTAAAACACTTAATCTTCCCAACATATATTTCGAGCTGATGAGAAACTAAGTGAAAATGAAATAATCTATTTATAGTACTGCTTAAATAAATGGGGGAATACTCAGGTCTATTTGGTTATTAAAAATGAATTTCAAATTGATACTTAAAACAATGGCTATGAAGAGCCCAAAGTTGATGAAGTTATGTCCAAAAAATAACGTGTATCCAAATATTATGGATCTAGATGATCATAAACTCCTTTTAATTAAGTTTATCACCAACTATGTCATAAGAATTGCAATAGGTTGACTAAATACAATATAAGAACTATAAGTACCTACGTTAAATGTATTTGGGTTCCTCATTGGTTAATAGAAAGGACAGGCAAATAGTCTTTGAAGAATCTGGTGTACATGAAATGAAACGTATTGATTGTAATGCTGTTTATATTGCTTAAACTAGTAGAAATATGAGCACCAGTTGGGGCCGACTAGTATTTTTATATCGTCGGTCCATCTTGATTTCAGGCGTCCCCGGCTTCTCTTGTTGCTGCATAGCCGCCACTCTACGATTCGGCGAGTCCAGCGATTGTCCGACATTCTAGCAAGGTGACCAGCCCAACTCCACCTCAACTGGCATATTCTTGTCACCACATTAGTATTGGGTAGGACACGACATGAAAAAGAGTTTGTAAGAGTAGCCGCTCTTTTGTACTGAGCGTGAGCCAGTACAATGTCCCACTTCAAATGACGCGAGGCGTACTGAAGCTCGGCGATACGTACGTTAGGGTTAGGACATTCAAAAGCAAGACAGTCACTTCAATACATGCCTCACAGTATTTTTCCTTATCGCCCGAGACTCGAAACGCATTAATGCAATAAATTTTTAGCATGCGTCTCATTCCCTCTTTCTCCTATCCTATAGTTTTCGGAGACGGAAAGTGAGTAGCGCCTAGTGCGACTACCGCGACATAAGTTTGAAGCAGTACAATATAAAATTTTGAGCCGCTCTTACATTTTAACGTCATGTACGGGACAGATGTACTGCCTCTTGTATGTCCTACTTCGTTGCGTTTATTGTCTCGGAGACTTACAACCAATTTTCGTCTCTCCATAGCCCTCTGAGCGACTTGTAATTTATTAGTTATTTCTTTGTTCAATGCCCAAGTCTCCGATCCATATGTTAGTACAGTAAGTATACTCTGGCTAAATGTACGCGATTTCAAAGTATTTGGTGCGATTGATGCGAAAATGTTACTAAACTTGCCAAATGCCGTCCATGCCAACGATATTCTCCTTGCCAAGGTTTGCTTTGAGATTATGTTTTGAAGTTGTTAATTTTTGACCTTTGTATATATGAGTCTTCCTTTTCAGTAATATCATTATATATTTCTATGACTCTTTTGTCATGGTTGGTTACATTGGTCATGTATTCCGTTTTATTTTCAGGTCGATCTCCCTTGATTTACTGTTTAGTTCTGTTAACGTTTCTTTTAGCACTTCTTCGTTGGATGTTATAAGAACAATATCATCTGCAAAACGTAGATGGTTAAGGTATTTGCCGTCTATCTTTATTTCCTTATTTTCCCAGTTGATTTCTCTAAATATATCTTGTGAAGCCAGTGCAAACAATTTCGGTGATATTGTGTCACCTTGGCTCACACCGCGTCTGATCGGGATTTTGTTAGTATTCTCTCTGAGGACTACCTGGAATGTTGCTCTGCTATAGATTCTTTGACTTAGTGCTGTTTACCTAGTGTCAAAAAAAATCAATCGGACAAAATAGGAGCGTAACTGGAAATTCGCAGCCTATTAGATTTAGATAACCCAAGAATACTACATTCATTGAACCAAGGAAAGAGGATGGATCTTATAGATGTTTTGGAGATTAAATCAGTAAGCTCAAGAAACTTATTCATTACTATCATCACTGATGATCAAATAAACCACAGTATTTTCCCACTTATTAAGGCAGCATTACAAATAGTTAGATTGTTACATTTTCAACTTTAGATTGAGATCTGTTAATAATTGGTTTATAACCCGAAACATCTAACTAGTAAATTAAACTAATGTTAGTGGAATCAAGCCAATTGTTCTACATCATTTGATTAATAATTGCATTTTTTATTACAGCTTACTAATTTTCCATTGATTTCAAATTTGTATATATCGATTTCATATAAACTTTTTACATCTTCATATTAATACGTGAAGAGAAAACTTTGTTCCTCTTTTCGAGCATATTGCACGAAATAGTGTGAGATTTGTCATAGTTAGAATTATATATAGAAGAAGTGCAGAAAGCTAATATTAATATATTATGTGTGTTACAAATACACTGAATAACATTTTTCAACATGTAGGCTCCGTAGCTGAGCGGTATAGGTAACGCTATGCCGTCTTCGTTGACGGAGTTGGTGGGTTCGATTCCCACCGTGTTCTTGGGTGTTTGTATGCGTTCTGAGATTTTAGTGGTTCCCCTCATTTAGAATTTGATGGCTAAATGTCCAGTGTTGACGAAGCCAAATTGAACGGAGGACGGGCGTGTGAGAGGGCACACGTCCCTCCTCTTTTTCCAAAAAAAAAAAAAAACATTTTTCAAAAAAATCAAAACTTCTCAGGCTATTCACCATTTTATATAATCATTATTCACACACAAATAAATATAAAACTGATGTACCGTTCTAACAAAATTTAAAACTGTTCAATTTGATTTCAATGAAGAGGATAAAATACATCGGTATAAAAAAATTTCCAGTTGATTCATCAACAAACGCTTCGAAGATTTCCATTTTCGGGTACCAGCAAAGAAACGGAATAGCCAAGAAGAGAAACGATTTCCTTGCGGCTAGACAGCTGAGAATCAAATGAAGTTCAAGTAATACGAAAGACCGGATGGAAAAAGAAAAGGCAATTTTAACGACAAACACCCTGCGTTATTAATGAACATCTCGACTTGGATTTATTAATCCGGAGAAGAAAAAATGAGAAGATTATATGTTCCATTTGAGACTGTGTCTCTTACAACGTGCCAGCAACAAAGGCAAACTCCCATTAGGTCGGCCGGAGAAGTTCGACTTCTTGATTAGAAAAAATGTTTTAATTTCTGCGTGAATCTGGGTCCCAATAGAAATAAAATTGAAAATTATGAACTTTTTTCGCTGAAGGGTAAGGCGTAGATCGAAAGGATTCAACTGAATATTCAGTTGTACAGGGTTGGCCAATTTGGATGGGATTTGGAGGTTTAAGCATAGATAGCGAAACACGAGGTCGCCATATCGCTTTTGTTATGAAAATTTTCAATTTTTCGAAGAATACTTTTTTTAGTTCTTCTAAAGATTAATCCGCCACTGCAAACCCAAATGTCAAATAATATTTATGTTTTGAGATATAACACAAACCAGATTTTTTTTTCAAGGAATATGCAATATTTAATATTATTCCAAAAAGCTACATCAAGTTTAGTCATAGTTGGCTGCGATTTCAACATTGTGTGTAACACAATATCAAAGTCGGAACTATAGGTTTTTGGTCTTGGCTTTTTAAGTGAACCATATGATATTAGGTTTTGCTTCATTCGGCTGAATATTTCACCTGACAGTTGCCTCCTTTCTGCTTATCGCTCATGATACATACGCAATGATAAGCTATATTTTCATTCGCCTCTATAAAACACTTGAGCATTGTATAATTTTCGAATTGTTGAAACATTTCAATCAATTTTTGCTCGAAAATGACAACAGTAGGTAATCCTTTGTTACCACGCCAACATTTGTAGGTTGATAAACCCAAACACTTTTTAGTTTTGTGAAAGCTCACTATTATGAAACTTAGTTTTGAAAGCAGGTTTGAAGCGAAGATTTGAAAAATGTATCTTTTCGTGTTACACAATATGTCGAAGTGGCAGCCAACTATGATAATTTAAAAAAAAGTGAAGTACTGAAAAAACTAATAATAAAGACCATGCGTGTGATACATCATTTTGAAGAAAATTTTATGTAGATTTTGAGAATATGGCATATTTCATAAAAAAAATATCAAGTTTATGTTATCTCAAAGCCTAAATGTAATTTAACATTTTGGTTGTTGTCAGATTGGCCTTTAGAAGAATTAGAAAAGTCTAATTCAAAAGATCGCAAATTTTGATAATACAACAGATATGGCGACTTTTCAAAAATGCAAACTCACGCAAACGACTTGACTTATCAAAACGCAGTTTTCATATGGAAACTAGTCTCGAAAATCGAGATTCGGACATATCTACTCGTTTTTCGCTATCTATGCCTAAACCTCCAATTCCGATCGAAATTGGCCCACTCTGTACATATTAAACAAAACTGAACGATGCCTTAATTTGAAAACTCCAGCATCTTCGATTCTGAATTTGAGTTTGAATTTAGCATCCAAAGTCTCATAACGTATCTATATAAACTCGTCAAATGATGAATATGTTATCAAAAAAGGGTAAGATGTTTGGATATTTTGCTCCTTTCCTAGATTATGAAACATTTTTTTTTATCTTTCCTGTCATATGACATTCATGAAATATATACAGAATATTATATTCAACCTTGAATGTTTGCGCAGTACAGAAATTACAATTGCTAGTTTTAGCATCCCTCTTGGATTCAAGACAATCAGATATCCACTTATTATCTAGGTGAAGGAAAGCCTATCGTGTATCGATTGTACCTTTAGTTAAAAATTTCAAGAGAGAGTATGAGTACCTACTTAATTCTAATAGCGTGATCGAAAGCTCGTTTACATCTAATAAGACACAATTGAAAGCATTATAGAGCATGTAATTGAATATTGAAGGAAGTTGATGTAAATTAAATTCAATGAGAAACAAAATAGGGACACTTGCTTTCTAGAGATTTATGCAAAATTCATTACCCTACCAGGGCTCCTTAGAACAATGTTCAGACAGGATTCTCTACGGAGAGTGGTTGAAAGTGTTAACAATTTTTAACTAGGTATGTAATGCATGCTGCTTTTTGCAAGCATTGAGCGAAGCAGGAATTTTTTAAACCCAATTTGAGAATACAGTTCAAAATTTAAAGTAAAACAACACTTGGCTTTGGTTTCACTATATAAAATAATTGGATACTGTATTTAGCAGTAAATGATAGTCGTCATGTTTCGAGTTATGAACTCATTATCAAGACTAACTATAGGAGAGTATTAGGTACATCTTATTTTACAAAACAGACAATAGCAAACGTGATACCTGAAAATCAATTTGTTCGTTCTCAAGGGGTAATTTACTATTATAAGCGGAATTTATTTCGAGAATTTCAAGAAGGTCAGGACGTTTTCCTTCATTACCTGAAAGCAACAATTGGGCTTTGTTGAAATCCAGGAAATGATTAAATTTGATACAATGTTCGGAGAAGCCAGTGGTGTTTTTGTTTTGAAAAATTGACTTTTTATGTTCATCAACACGAATGTTCATATTCCTTTCTGTTTGTTCAATACAGAAAGCTGGAAATTCGTCGTAAATATTTTGTATTCTCCGATGTTAGACTTTTCCTTATTATTGACTAAGAATGACTTCAAGTTTCTGACATTTGCACAAATTGTTATTTTTCGATAGTCTATTACAAATTTTGCTACTCAAATTTGGCACATAATAGTTTGGGAAGTATTTTTGTTCTTCATTAATATTTGACGTGAGGTATATTGAATGCAACAGATTCTTTGTTCGTTTTTTGCAAATGAGCTTATCAATAAGACTTTCCTCGTAACCGTTATAGTGAAAGTTGGATTTCTTTAAATGTTGAAAATGAGAGAATTAAAATTCCTACAAATCTGAAC
Organism: Cynegetis impunctata; assembly: GCA_030704885.1. NCBI lineage: Eukaryota > Metazoa > Arthropoda > Insecta > Coleoptera > Coccinellidae > Cynegetis > Cynegetis impunctata. The sequence continues at coordinate 924,563 of JARQZK010005073.1, forward strand.
CTCTAAGGAATTCAAGGTGCCGTTTTCGTTTTCTACTTCTTTTGCGAATTTAATTGAGTTATAGATAGTGCTTCCGTATTTGAGAAAATTATCTAACTGCCTATCTGTACCGGTCCAAATACAAAAAATATCATCTACATAGCGCCTCCATAAAGAAACCTTGGTAATTAAATTTTTATCAGAATTGAATATTTTTTCTTCTAAATTATAAATGAAAAAAAGGGCAATAGCGATGATCCCGTAGGCTACATACTGTATGATAAATTTTGAATTTAAAATTAAGCAAAAATTTTTTTTTTTTTTATGTAAATCTATATTCACCCAAATGTCTCCTCACTCTCACCTTAAATGTAGCTAGTGAACTCGAAGATCTTACATCTTTGGGAAGTTTATTTAATAGGTCAACAAAAGCAAAATTTGATATCTTCTTCCAAATTTTGTCCTCACATTCTTGTCAAGATGGAATCTCTCCCTACCTCTTGTATTATATCAATGAACAATATTCTCTTCCACAGATAAACCATTTTTCAAGAGATTGTTAGTAATTTTGTAAACAAATGCATAGGATTCCTTCAAATATAACTTGGAAATAGGTTATATGGGATATGCCTCATAAAGCGAAGATGAAGGAGTGTCAAACGGCAGCTTGAATAAGTAATGAACTACAAGTAGGTTCAACTTCTAACTGTTAATATCCCCTCGCCAGGGTTAAGTAGCTTTCATCCATTTCTTCAGACAAGCCACAAACATTAATTAATTTTAAAAAATTAAGAGAAATCTGTGACACCAAGTTCAGTACACAAACCACTCGACTGCGATCGCACACGACAAAAGAGTGTGATACTAGGGGATTTATTCCTCCGATTTTAAATTTTATTTTTTTTCTAAACCACCCTATTGCTTTTTGCAATAGATGTGCAAAATTTCATTTATATCAGTCATGCCGTTTAGGAGGAGTATACGAGCAAGCGAAATATATCAATCGTCAAATATAGAGGTTCGCTCAATTATACAAGGAATATTTTAGGACAGTGAAGTGCGATAGACGCGTATAGTACTAGACACGGGAACAAAACGATAAATCAGTTGCTAAGGTAACCAATACGTCCACTTGGAATTTAAAATGTTCAACACTATGTATACTTTAATAAAATAAATAAGAAAATTTCTCCTGACTTTTAACATTCATTTACACATTTTATTTAGAACCTATATCGTGTATTTTTCATGTAACTCATACACTATGATAATAATCTCCCTGGAAGTTCGTTCTTAGTGGTGTATGTAATTTCTGAGGACTTCAGTGAATCTATTCACTTACGTATATAATAATCAGCTTGTCGCCTTGATTATCAAATGGCAATTTGATCATAACTGTTGCTGATATATAGATTTTGACTGAAACATTGAAAGCGCATTATATACACGGAGCAAGGTCTTGGGTGTTTCATTAACGCCGATATTGATCCCCTAGAAATCAACGGCACGGATTTCTGGCTTTATCGAAGATAGGTTTACGTCTTGAGATATTAATCTCACCAAACGCTAATTCAGTTTGTAGATGCATTAGCGCATACGAGTGACTATAACCGACGTCGTATGAAGGCGTTTATAATGCGATTCTGGCATTTGTAACGCGGTTGCAACGGCTGAATTCGCCCTAACGGCGTATTATCTAACATCAAAGTGAGCTGAATTCAGTAGGATCTTGTAGAGCTTCCATCTTATTGGAACTGTTTGGTTGATTCAAGCAAGTGACATCTCGAGGTATTTTTTTATAACGAAGTTCATTATCCCTCGTTATACTTGTCTGGACTATGGAAGCTAGGCGTAAAAAAGGAAAAACGTAATAAAAGCGTAGGAACGCGGTCTACTTTTTCAATTTCAGAAACGGAGAAATTCGATATGTGAATAAATAATCATAATAATAATTTTTATTCATAATAATCCCAACAGAAACAAAAATTCATAATTTCTATCAAATGAACATTGGTTTGAGATAAAAGCTTGGCTTGTGCAAGGGCAGTACTAGATCAAATATAATTCACAAACTTAACATCAATTTTGTGTACAATACACAAACATGAAAGAAAGAAAGAAGAAGAAAAACCAAAATGAATCAACCAGTAACTCAGGTCTGCTCCTACTCCTGTCTTTTATCCCTTTATTTGAATGTAGATTGAGTTTTATTGTGTTCAAAATCAAAAGGAAGACTATTATACAATAACAGTGACAGGTAAGCAAAGGATCTCAAAGCAATGGTCTTTTTAGTTTGAGGAAGAGAAATGATTTTTTTAAATCTTAATCATCTGCTTTCTTTTTGGTTAATCTATTTTATGCTGATACATGAGCAGAGCACGTGCATGAAGCGGTTGAACAGTGAATAAATCTTGAATAATTCGGACATGGGTTAGCTGATGGGTTTTTTCAGTATCCATTTTTGGATTATTTCCATTTGTTTATATTGAAAATAAGCCAATCTCCCTCAAACGAGTACTCCATAGATGAGATGTGGTTCTGCCAATGCAACGTCAACTTTCCTCAATTCTACTACATCACAAATTCCTCTTAGAGATTTTAACTTATTAAGCAGAATTCTCAATTTACCAGTAATGAAGTTTGCATGATGGTTCCATCCAAATGACAATCCACCTTGATTTGATATTATCTTCTTCTCCTTCCGGTGCTGTACCTGGTTTCGACTGTAGGCGACCTCTTCAACTATTCGTGTTGTGCGTGATACAGTGATACACGAATAGAAGGGACCTACAGTTTTACGACGGTTTCGTCTCTATAGAGAGGCTTTACTAGGCAGAATACTTCTCGGTGGTTTGCCATTGCCTTCCGAGAGGTGGCTCCGCATTAATTCGTTGGTCCGGGATTCGATCCATCGACCTTCTGTTCAGTAGTCCAACGCACTGATCACTGAACTACGGAGCCACTTGATATTATCAGTTGATTCAATATTAAAAGTAGTTGAGTTACTCAATTTCACTGTGTTTCAAAATGAGGCAAGTTGGATCTAAACCTAGTGAATGACATAAGTTTTGTCTTGTTTTGTATCACTGGCCACATCACTAACTCTGAATGAAACACTATATATAGTGTTTCTTCTTTCAAGTATTCATGGACAATTTATCAATTATAATACGTATTGATCCTAAATTTCACTAGGACTGAGAAGTCAGTTCAGGTCAACTTGTTCCATACTTATGTTTTCCCTGCTGAAATACTTGAATAATGCTTCGAAGAAATATCTAGGAAATATAAATAGCATAGCGTAATTTTCCTCTAAGAGAAATAACCAGTGGAAAAACAATTCAAGTGGATTCAATTGAATCATTATATTTTAACGTATACCCCCTACCAATTTCTTCCCGTACATATCGCTTGATGATTTTCTGGTAGAGTCGAAACGTAACTCCGGTTGGAATCAGTTTTGCGTATTTCTCTAAAAATCAAGTCTTTTTATTTATTTCCTCAGTAAAATATTTAAAAACTTTTTATCACAAAAAGAACTCGATATGCAACTGATATTATCCTTATAAGCCTAATATTAATTAGGTACGCTACATTTTCAACATGTTCTCAAGAATTTTGTCCTAGCATGTTCTATAATGATCTTCACGAGTTCTTTATATACTTCATCTTTCTAGTTAAACTAGTTTTTAAGTTGTCGTTATTTCTCGAAGTAAATGTGGTGAATGCTGCACAGAATTTCACGAAAACAAGATTATAAAAATTCGAATTTTATATGATGATTGAAAAATAAGATCCAAGTCAAAATGAGCGCATTATATATAAATCAGTGAGATAACACTTGTACAAATCGACTTGATCCGAAGACCAGTTCTCTCATAAACAGAGAGATGGAAAGATTACATTAATTGAACAATGTTGTTGAATTAGAGTTGCTATTAATTTTGTATTATACAGGTTTGTATTAGGACATTGATCTTAATTTTGTAGAAACTTGACAAAATTCACATCTGTCGGTATTTGAATTATTCTCTTTTCTCTGAGAAGGAAAATGCAGCACATTTTCTGTATATAAAATTATATTAGAAACATGAAGAAATAGTTATATGAAAATAATTTTTACTATATTATTTCTGCAAAAGTGGGCTGTAGTAGAATGTTAGAAACGTTGAAGTGTACTTATTATTTGGTCTTTCGATGCTTAGTTTGTTAAACTTTACCTCCAAACTTTACCTCCAATGAACTGAACAATTTTTCACTGAGAGTATTTGATCAATTTACTGTAGCATCTATCATTGCTAATGCACAACATGATTCCAGTTTGCCAGTGTCTGGCAGGTCTAAAAATTTTCTTTGCGTCCCAAGAGATTACAGATATTCTTGTTTAAATCTTTGACATAAATTTCAAGTTTCTCATTACTGATATAACCATGTTCTCAAAAAAAATTTTCGTATTGAACGTACATCAATAATAATGAAATATATTTATTCTATTGACTTATAGTAGAAGTGTCACATAGGATTTCATAGGTTTTCAAATAATTAAATCACAAAATGATCATGATTTGCTATTGGTAGGCTGAAACTAAATGGATTCAAAAATAAACAATGTTATTTTCTACTCAACTAATGTTTACTTGAACTATTATTCAACTATCACTAAGTTTAGTTCGTCCAAAAAGATGATGCTAAATTTTATAACATAAAAATATTATAGACTATTTTATGTCAAACTACCAAAAAGCTTTCGGTTCTCGAAGATTACAAGGATTGTTTCATTCTGTATATGATGCTGGAATCGAGAGTCGCTTATTATGTATTTTTTACATTCTCAAAAATTCAAAACAGTTCAACGTTGAGTACATATTCAATACAAGATTTGTAGATCACTTCTTAAAGTAACATAGTAATTACTCATTAGGATATATAAGTGGTTCGTGTTCCTTCATTTTGAATTCCGAAGCATTGATAAGTAGTCTTTTTGCTTTTTGTTTTTAGCAGCTTTTCACTTTGAAAACCCGCTTATTAAATTGGGTGCGATTAGTTGGACCTAAGACTAAGATAGTTTCTATATATAATTATATATATATATATATATATATATATATATATATATATATATATATATATATATATATATATATATAAATATATTTATTCATTCGACTTGTTGTTGCCTGTGAACTATTTCTAATCTTTTTATAATTATTAGCAATAACAGGCTTGTTGAATCTCAAAAAACTCGATTTTATTAAAAAGTTGACGTTTCGTCACGACATTCGTGGCTTTATCAAAACTTTTGAAAAAATTGAAATTTCTTTGACATTTATTGATTTGAAAAAATTTGAATAGAAAAAGACTACTATGTCTCACTAAAAATTTTTTCCGGCTGTGGCCGTTCTTTGTTATTTATTACGTGCTATTCAGTCCAATATTAACATTCAAATCTGTTATTATTAGATTAGTCTAAGCAATAGGTATTTTTTTTGACATCGATTCCATCTGAAAACCAACTACGCCATCGTGAGCAGGGTAATTCATAGATAAATTGTGTTATGTTTTGGACACGCAAATACCATTATTTATTTTTTTATGAACAATTTTACCAAAAAAATCGTACTTTTATTACTTTTTCATTTATAACTAATAAACTGATGGAGTAATCTGGATAGTGTCAATAGCAAACTTGTAGATAATTAAATTACGAAGAGTATGAGACCTCGCCCGACTTAATCGGATGATTAGTAACGAAGATAACAATTGATAGCCAAAGAATTTTTTATTTAATTATTAATTTAATAATTTCGTTAATTTACAACTTACAGGTCTCTGCTTTTGCAAAAAGGTTGCAATGTTTAATTACTAAAAGTAAGTAAAAAGAACGAACGCTGTACGATAATTATTGTTAACGTAATTGCAATTTTACGTATTTAACAGGACTAATTGTAAAATAGCTACTATCGACTGAGGTACTCGGATTTTAATTTTGAAAAAAGATTAATTAACTAGACGTAAAGTGCAATAAAACGGTGATCTCGGATTTTTAAATAAATTTTGCAAAGTTAGTTAAAAAAGGGCGCAAAAATGGCTCCGAATGGCCGACCGGACGAATATGGTGCAGTAGTGGGGGAAGAAGGAGAAGAGGAGAACGCTTAATAGTAATACAATCTCGCGGCGCGCCGACGTTACTACTGCACCATATTCGTAGGGTCGGCCGTTCGGAGCCATTTTTGTGCCCTTTTTTAACTAACTTTGCAAAATTTATTTGAAAATCCGAGATGACCGTTTTATTGCACTTTACGCCTAGTTAATTAATCTTTTTTCAAAATTGAAATCCGAGTACCTCAGTCGATAGTAGCTATTTTACAATTAGTCCTGTTAAATACATAAAATTGCAATTACGTTAACAACAATTATCGTACAGCGTTCGTTCTTTTTACTAACTTTAAGTAATTAAACATTGCAACCTTTTTGCAAAAGCAGAGACCTGTAAGTTGTAAATTAACGAAATTATTAAATTAATAAATAAATAAAAAATTCTTTGGCTATCAATTGTTATCTTCGTTAATAATCATCCGATTAAGTCGAGCGAGGTCTCATACTCTTCGTAATGCTATTGACATTATTCAGATTACTCCATAAGTTTATTAGTTATAAATGAAAAAGTAATAAAAGTACGATTTTTTTAATAAAATTGTTCATAAAAAAATAAATAATGGTATTTGCGTGTCCAAAACATAACACAATTAATCTATGAATTACCCTGCTCATGATGGCATAGTTGGTTTTCAGATGGAATCGATGTCAAAAAACGACTTATATTGTTCTCTGTTGCTTGGACTAGATGGTAAGGGAAACCACAGAAACCTTTACCCACGTAATGTTCGAAATAGGTTCAAATTATTTTGATTTTGAAAAGTCAAAGAATAGGGTACTATTTATCTTGTTTTCAAAAATTTCTCATTGCGGCTGTGGCCGTCTTCAGTTATTAATTACGTGCTATTAAGTCCAATATCAACAGACAGGTTCGTTGATATTAGATGGGAAGGAAACCACAGAAGCCTTCACCCACGTAATGTACAAAATAGGTTTAAAATATTTGATTGTTGTCTTTAAAAAGACATTACTTGTAATTTTGGAGATCACATGTTCTAAACTATACTTTCTTTTTAGAAAAATTGAAAATTCTAGATGTTCAGATTTTGTCTAAAAAGATGAGTTGTTATGGTTAGAGTTTGTTTGTTTTGATTTATGTTGTTTCTTCGAAAAATTAAAGAATTAAATCTGCGTATATTGAACTCAAATGTTTGATATCTGTTCTATCATTTACGACTTTATTTAAATTTTATATATATATATATATATATATATATATATATATATATATATATATATATATATATATATATATATATATATATATATATATATATATATATATATATATATATATATATATATATATATATATATAATTTTTTATTAAAATCGAGTTTTTCAAGATTCAACCAGCCTGTTATTGCTAATAATTATCAAGAGTTTATATATATATATATATATATATATATATATATATATATATATATATATATATATATATATATATATATATATATATATATATATATGTTTGTATGTAAGAGATTATGTATTTTAGCGTTGTTTACACGATAAAGGGCGCAATTTTGGAACAATAGGGTTGAAAGTTTGTAAATAGGTAGTTTCGTATGATAGCTTGGATGGGATTGGGTTTGGTTCGAATTGGTTGACCCCTCTGAGAGAAAAATAAATCTTGTTTACACGATAAAGGGCGCAATTTTTAAGCAATAGGGTTGAAAAATTATAAATACCTAGTTAGTTTTTTTTGATATTTTGGATGGGATTGGTTTTGGTTCGAATTGGTTAGGGAATTGACCCCCCAGGGGGAAAATAAATCTTGTTTGCTCCACAGAAAGCACAATTTTATAGCAATAAGGTTGAAAGTTTGTATTTAGGTAGTTTCGCATGATATCTTGAATGTGATTGGTTTTGGTTCGAATTGGTTGGGGGGTTGACCCCTCAAGGAGGAAATAAAAATTCTTTACCCGATAAAGGGCGTAATTTTGGAGCAATAAGATTGAAACTTTGTGATTAGGTAGTTTCGTATGATATATTGGATAGGATTGGTTTTGGTTCGAGTTGCTTGTGGGGTTGACCCCCTAGCGGAGGCAATGAATCTTGTTTACACGATAGAGGCCGCAATTTTTATTTTTAGGATTTGGAACAAAAATCATAATTGAATAAATAGTATTTTTAAACTGGATACGTTTTGAATACCTGCTTTTCTAATGCATCTCGCTGCGATAGGGTTTTTATTCTGTTAATCTTTTCATTTTTATATAAAAGAACTGAAACTTAATATAGATGAAGAATTTAGACAACTTTCACAACATTAGGACAACCTTGCAGTTATTATGAAAGGAATTTGAGTAGAGGTCCTATTATCTCTTATAGAATAAAATATATAAATTATTTGCATTTTTTTAGAATTCACTTCGATATATTACAAGGAAATGAAAGGTGTAAAATTATGAAATATTCGCAAAAAATTTTTGAACTTAGCCTCGATATCAAATTTGACGTGTTATTGATTTAAAACTGACTTTTAAGATACTCTTGATAAGTTGTTATTTAGCCGAAGAAATATTTTCAATAAATAAGATAATTTTTCATCATTTTGTTCAAATTTACCATATCTCATCTAGTGATCAGCGAAAAAAAAAGATGAGATAATAGACCCTTGGGCCGACCCTGTTCGGATGAATATGATTATTCTCAGCACACTTCATTCATTGATAAGGAATTTAAAATAAGACTACCTGGGCGGCTGCATCATTTCTCGAAGGCTGGATAATATATTCTTACCATCCCGTTGCCCACACGTCCAACGAGGGCGTAGGGTAACGATATGGACTGGTATGCGTTCTATTAATAAAAGTATCAATCTGTTCTACGTCAGTTCTAGTGATTTATCTATACTTCTCGTACTCCACCCATTCAAATAGCATCTGTCAAGCTAAAATAGGAATTTTAATGATTTCGATAAGTTAATATGTTATAGATAAAAAGTGTTATTAATTTTCATATAGGGATGTGAGGTAGTAGTAGATATTGCTACCTGAAGGCATACCACGGAGATCATGTGCGGGAAAAAATTAAGATTATTGTTAATTTCTCATCGAGCAAAATTTGAAATATGCCATTCGAAACCAATTATGGGCATCAAAAAGAGAAACAATTATAAAATTTTGTTGAAAATTGAATAATTGGCATTTTTATCGATGTATGAGTTGAAATAAAAACAAATATTCATAAGGAATGCCACTTAATTTAGTACATGTACCAATTAACGACAATGTACCACGCAATGACTTTAGAAATATATGAACTACCTACATATACACGGTGTCCCAGAACGATTAAAACAGGAAATATCTCGGAATAAAAGAGTAGTAGAGAATTGTGGTTTTGAGGTTGCAAATTAAACGAATTGATGTTCATTGTCATTCAAATCAATATTTTTACTTCTTTCAATGTTTTATCAACTTCAATAACTTAATAATTTTGTTTATTGTGCTCAAATATAATTATCACTAGTTATACACATGCATCAACTTTTGCCGGTATACCCTAATATATGCAGCTGTAGAGTGGCGTATATAATCCCCCCCCTACATGAGCCTACAAAAATTATAGTAGAATTGAATAAAAGTCTCGAATCTACGTATTTAAGTATACATGAAATTTACTAAGCACTAGCACCTTTTTTTGATATTATGTATGTGCAATTATATAAAAATCATCTAGATATGTTTTCGTGACGGCTGTGCAATTTCCGCGCTTCGAACTTAATAATTTTGTTTATTGTGCTCGAATATAATTATCACTAGTTATACACATGCATCAACTTTTGCCGGTATACCCTAATATATGCAGCTGTACAGTGGCGTAGATAGGGGGGGGATTAAGGGGATGAATCCCCCCCTACATGAGCCTACAAAAATTATAGTAGAATTGAATAAAAGTCTCGAATCTACGTATTTAAGTATACATGAAATTTACTAAGCACTAGCACCTTTTTTTGATATTATGTATGTGCAATTATATAAAAATCATCTAGATATGTTTTCGTGTCGGCTGTGCAATTTCCGCGCTTCGAACAGGCCGACCAATCAGGAGCCACGAAATGATCGCCCGCTATAATTATGGACAGATTGAGCACATGTAAAGTAAATATCTACTCATAATTTTAACATAAAAGTATATCAAGAAATTGAATCGTTTTTCTAATTTTGGGTAGAGTAACTAGTAGTTTTGAGCATATTTTATACAATGGTTAATTAGTAGTTTAATCGGTCACTATGAGCAAAAAAGGTGTTTAAAAAAGTTCAAATGGCTCTAATAGAAAATTTTTATTTCGAAAGGAAGAAGTCCACCAAAATAAACTCGCACTTCTTCTCTTTCTAAATTGTATACTGTACCTACTATTAAAAAAAAAACTGCTCGAGCTTTTGTTTAATAGTTTAATATTATATCTAAAGCACGAGCAGTTTTGTTCGATAGTATAGTATAGGTAGTATTAAACTTACAAATACGAGGAATGCGAGGAGGTTTTGGTTGACTTCTTCCTTCGTGAATGAAATTTTACATTTCACATACGTTTTTTGGTCCTAGTGACCTAGTGATTAAATTCCTGTTTACATTCGAGGACCGTGACTTTTGCCCATAGAAGATTTTCAATAAATATTTATTATTTCGAATATTTTTTGAGGTAGAGTAGGTATCAAAATATGACTAACTCTTGGATTTGATTGTCAATTTAATTACCTCATAATATTTTGAAGTAAAATTATTGAGTTAGTGAAAGTTTTCTTGTGATGGCGTTCAATCCATTTCTGGACTTATACATCATGGATCTTGGAGAAAGATTTACTAATCATGAGAATATAGTTTAGTCAACAAGTGCTTTTTTTGTTCAACTTTTTTCATCAGTTTCTGAAGAATATGAACAAGGTGTCATTCGATTCGGAAGAGCATGTAGATATTTTTTGAAAAAAGTAAAGTTCCGTTTGAGAAAATTGTTAGAGTTATAATCAATTTACTGAAAGAAAAAATTATCTCAAAAACTAATTGATATTTTTGATATACAAAAAGAGGAGGATATTATCTAAAAGAAAGTCTCCCGGAACTGTAGGATTAATATTTATAGTTTTCTTAGAGGGGTAAATATACGGCCGAAAACGTGTAATATGGCTTGCGAAAGTAACGCCCATTAAGGAAACTTTAACAATAAACATTATTTAACTGAGTGTATTAAATATTATATTAAGGAATGAAACATTTCAGGTTCTTACTGGATAGGAAATTGAACAATAATCCAGCCGCAAAACATTTTTATCGCGATCAGTCATGCAATAGTTTTTTGCTGCTTTAACAAAAACATTGCAAGTGTGATAACTGTTGAACTATAGATCTGATATTTTTTTCCTCTCTTGGAACTAGTTTCGAAAGACTGCAGAATAGATCCCCGTTAACAAAAATGTAAAAATTAAATATATTATTTTTTTACTAACAATTTACTTAGTTGCAAAATTGAACTTTTTAATTATTCATAACTTTTTTTCTTGATTCTCTTATGAACAACGCATTGGTTTATAACAATTTTTCAAACAATAGGAGATGATTATTGAAAAAGCCATTTCCTTGTAACTTCCGATAATAGAAAACGGATCATTAAAATCATAGAAATAATTTCATTTTGTTGTTGCAAAACTACGTAAATTGTTAATAAACAACTGAAAAATGAAAATTATTTTATTTTTTCAACGGGGATTTACTCTGAAGCCTTATAATAATAGCTCCAAAAATGAAAAAAAACTCATATCTATAGTGAACAGCTATCACACTCACAATTTTCATGTTCAAGTACTAAAAAATTGTTAATTAACTATTGCATAACTATTTGAAAAATAACGCCATTATCCCCAGATTACTGCTCGTTCAGCGATTTAGTAACTGTCTGAATTTTTTTATTCCTTAATTTTCATATTTATTATGGTCGAATAATGTTTATTGTTGAAGTATCCTTAATGCTCGTGACTTGCCCAAACCAAATAACCTGTTTTCAATTGTTTTTTACCTCTCTAAGAAAATATTGATCCTAAAGTTCAGGAAGTTGAGTCTTTTTTTTTGGGAAATTTCTTCTTCTTTCCGAATCTTTCTCCAGATTTCAAAAATCTCAATTAATTTTTGACATATTGGCAAAAAACCAAACCCCCTTTTTTCAGGATATTGTTTATAACTCTCACAATTTTCGCGAGCGTTGACTAGACTAAATGTATTAGTAAGATTTTCGGTGTTTTTCAAATATGATTTATACGAAATTGACAAAGCAGCTGATAAATTCATCAAAACTGACTGAGCTTTATCAAAAATTTCTTACTTCCACACCTGTTGTTCTCGTTATTTGAAAGTGTGGAAGAAATATTTAATTCGTAGAGGCGATGTTAAGCCTAAAAATTCTGCTGGATGATTGCCTAGAATTTTTTTTTCGAATATCAGGTTGCTCAGAATATTAGCTAGGCTGCAGGTCTCGACGTTTGAAGCGAATAAAAACAATTCAAAGGAGCACGATAAAATAAATGGACTTGTAATGACCCTTCTGCATATATAAAATTCATTGCAAATTAAAAACTCATGTTTGTCCAATTTTTTGTTATTGAAAAGTTTGGCTGCTCTGGCAATTCATCGTGACAATGGAATCACAGCTGACGAAGTCATAAATGGATTGTCAAAAAACGTCGAAAACTAGATTTTCTGCTCTGATTTTCCCAAGAATATTTTCACTGATGTATATATTCCTATTAAATATAATTAAATTTTTCACTGACTTTTAATTAATTTTTTCCAATTCAAATGATTTGATTTTTTGCAATTTAATTCAACTTTTTTGCTCATTTTGTACTACCTACATGTAAGATTATTTTTATCAAGAAAAATAGAACGTTAGATGAAAAACTTATGAAATTTTGCACCAAGTCATATCCCCCCCCATCGCAAAAAGCTATCTACGCCACTGCAGCTGTATACTAATAATTTTGAAGTGAAAGGTGTGCATAGTAAGTTGCTCAAAGGAACGTAACATTTCACTTTATTTAACGCTCGATTTAACTTCAATAAACTGAAAAACTATTCGAGGATTATTAAAATTTACTCTCACTTTACAATAGATTTGTCCTTTACTTTTACTACTATAATTCGACTATAAATGACGAACAATAATTAAAGAGAAATTCTTGTATGAAAGTGTATTTATTAATCATTCAAAGGAGCAAAGCACTTTCGACTTTCGTCACCTTCAGTGCTTCTTGCAAAGTAAATACTCCAATTGACCTAAAAGATCATGAACTTGAAAAGAATATTAATAAATTGGTTAAGAAATTTGGAAAATTTTTGACTTTCGAGTACTTACAAAGTCAGGTAACAGGAAGACATTACAATTAGAGAAGACATCATAGTTACAAGTATTAACAAAACTTTTTAATAAAACTTTTCAGGCTTAATTTAGCAACATAAATTCCGAAAAATAAAATAAAACGGCCATGTGGACATGTCTTAAGAACTTGAACAAAAAAAATTACATATCTAACAAAGTCAATGAATCAAATTAGTTGATACCAACCTAAGGTAGTAAAATAAATTAAATATTGAACATAAAAAGGCGACAACATGATAAATTAAGGAAGTTAATGAAAAGGAAATGTGAAAACAATCTTAAGAATAATTTTATGGAGAGGAAGGAAATCTCTGCCTAATTTTACCTGAGAATTCAAGCAGTGTTCATTATTGAGACGCACTATGGAAATTTCCAGTTTTTCAATCAAATCCAATCTGAGAAAATTTCTATCATTAATTTGGTGTAAAATTTTTGAATTACTATATGGGCTGAAATTATGATTGTTGAATTTTAAATGATTTCCAAATGCTGAAGTGTCAGGTTTTTTCAGGTGTTCATTGATACGAGTTATGAGAGGCCTGCAAGTTCGGCCTATGTAGGAAGCAGAGCAGGAATTTACTAGTAATTTACTTAACTTGTTGCAAGACTCAATGAAAATTTTAGTACCAGGAATGATTTCTTGTATGAATTTAGAAATGTCATTACACAAGTTGAGATCAAAAAAAGGCATGGAAAAATATTTGTAGGTAGGAGAAAAATCAGAAGTATCACTGAAAGCAAGTCTTCTGTCTGTTCTGTATTTGAAGTTACGAATTAATCTATTAATTATTGAAGGTTTATGGCCATTGTTGGCAGCAATCTGTTTTATAATGTTAACTTCTTCTTTATATTTAACTTGGGTTAAAGGCGTATTCAAAAGTCTATTGACATAACAGTTAAAGGCAGTCATTTTGTGTAGCATAGGCTGATTAGAAATGAAAGGGATCACATGGTCTGTCTGAGTAGGTTTCCTGTAAATCGAGAACTCCAATTTATTGTTATACCGGCAAAAGTTGATGCATGTGTATAACTAGTGATAATTATATTTGAGCACAATAAACAAAATTATTAAGTTATTGAAGTTAATAAAACACTTTGACTTTGTAAGTACTCGAAATTCAGAAATTTTCCAAACTTCTTAACTAATTTATTAATATCCTTTTTAAGTTCATGATCTTTTAGTTCAATTGGAGTATTTACTTTGCAGAAAGCACTGAAGATGACGAAAGTCAAAAGCGCTTTGCTCCTATAAATAAGTTGATAAATACACTTTCATACAAGAATTTCTCTTTAATTATTATACACAAGTGTATTCAGCTTACTACATTAATTGACATACAATATACTTCGTTTTTTATCACTATTTTCATTTAAATGTTTGCCACTGTAGTTTCGTAGTACTACTACAGTTTCATTTGCTTGAAAATGTAGTTGTAACTTCAGTCGTAAACATTTAAATAAAATTAGTGATAAAAAACAAATTATATCGTTCCTCATTTATAGTCTCACAAATAAAGTGAGTTATATGCAAGAGGCACTGATTATCTTAATTTGTTGCTACCAGTGGTTACATTTTCAATTGTAAACAACGTCACGCCACTAATTATGCCTCAAACTTCAAAATAATTAATTGTGTAATGAAACTTTCGCGTGTTTCCTCTCCAACCTTCCATCCAATTATATTTGAGCAACATACTCTCTGTACTCGCCCTTTCTAACCTTTTTGAGATAGTGTGAACCCGCTGGCTGTTTGAGAGGACTATCATTAGTGTGGATGACGATGACGTAGTTTAAATTAGTGGGTTCTTGACACGGTCTAAACTTTTTCGGTGGACGTGTTTTGATGCCTGGACGTCCGTACGTCACTATTAAAGCGATGAAACTTGAGGCTCTCAATTAGTGTCAGAAGTTGACGTGATTTTCACACGGCAAGACAAGGACTTAATTTTCATGCAAGCTCGAATAAAATGGACTTTGTTCGAGTTCATTTTTGTTGCTGTCTTTCCGCTGAACATAGATATCAGTTTGTTCTATCGGCATTCTATGGTGTCAGGTTTAAATACGCTTAGTAAATTTAAACTAATTCAGTAGATAAAGAAATAATTGCATCAACTTGCTGGAACTGAATAAAAAAAGAATTGTCTAGTATTGTATAGAATTCCAACTCACCTCGTACTTCATATCTTGAATGGTGAATGGCGATAATAAGGAACTTTTTCACGAAGTCCCAAAGAGCATTGTAGAGTTTTCATGCAACGGTATTGAAGGACGTTATAATTTGAAAGTTGGAGCCCTTTTCAAGAACTTTCATTGAATGAAATAAAAAAACTGGCAACGTTATCTTGACGTTGTAATGATGATAAATTTAATCACTATGAAATTCATTGAATAAAATTCCGAATGTTAAGTAGAACATGAAAAGATTTTCTTATTTTTGAACCATTCTGATTGTTCCCAAATATTTTTCTATTAGAATTGTTTTTTACTCTATAAATGTATTTTAGACGTTATTATTTTCTCGATTTCAATAACAACTATCAGCGTTTTTCAGGTTTCGGTGAAACATACTCTTATCATATCGATAAATCAAGCTTTTGAATAATTCAAACTTCTTAACGATTTTATCAAATTTTTGAGGAACAATGTACTTTTTTTATGTGCGAAATAATGAAAAATATTCAAATTTCATACCATACAATGAAAATTTAAAATATTAAATTTGATGACTAACTTTTAACTCAAATTTATAATATATATAAATATACTACGAACTTTGAGATTCGAATATTATAATTTTTGTGTAACTTGCATCACAAAATTTGAAAGAATTGAATAAGCCATATGAGTCTTGTCCACGGCTTTTTCATCCCTTATAACTTGAGATTCATTCTACGGAACGTAACCGGTAGCATTAAGAAATAAATTTTTTTTTGAGAATTGCCTTGAATTAATCTAATTTTTTATAGCCCCTCATTAATTCTGCCAGCAATTCCATAACTAAATCGAATTTTTAATGGAGTCCAATGCTCCTTTGCCACATTGACCATCGTATTAAAGCGAATCACGTTTTTGTGCTGTATTTCCTCAAGGGGTTGATTATGGGATGAACTCTTTAATGTTCCACCCGGCAGTGCAATCGTAAACTCTTCAGGGGAAATCAGTACGCTACTGAAATATAAGTGTTCAAATTATATTACCGTTTCTGTTTAATTCCGCCTGTAAATCGATGGTTATTTCATTCGTGATTCAATGTTCTGCTGTAATTTTTACTAGTGGCAATACAAATTTATTACCGAGAGAAAATCGACAGCTTCTTGCATAAAACAGGTTTGGCTAGATACCACTGACACAGTTGTTAATTGTTGATGAATTATATGTAGAAACTAGCTGACCTGGCAAACTTTGTTCTACCATAAATAAACTATTATTTTTATCTATCTATCTTTCTATCTATTCATCTATCTGCCGATGTATCTCTATCTATCTAACTATCTATCTATCTAGATAGTTATTTATCTTTCTATATATCTATCATGCTATCTATCTATCTATCTATTCATATATCTATCTATCAATCTATCTGACCCGGAAAACCGTTGTTTAAATTATTAAAATGACTATTAAAAACTATGAGTTCTTGATAGAAGGGTGAAAATTCAGAGTTGTATGCATTTTTTAATGCAACTTCATAAAAAAATTAAAATGAATAATTTTGTTCAAAAACTTTATGAAAATGTTTGGGGTGGACGACCCTAATCACTTAGGGGTAAAAGATATTACGATATATTCTCAGACCGACTATTATTATTTTCGATTGCCATCTTGCAACCCTATTGCGAATCTGTGGATAAAATTTCAAAAAAATAAAAATCGGAAAAATAGGGGTTTATCGTAGAGTGGTGAAAATTTACGGTTGTATGTATTTTAGAATGTTGTAACATAAAAAAAAACAAAAACGGTTTGTTTCAAAAACCAAAAATAATTAAGGGGTGGATCCCCCTTAACATTTAGAGGGATGAAAAATAGATGTTGTCTGATCCGCAGACCTAACCGATAAGCACACAAAATTTTCTGGGAATCGGTCGAACCATTTCGGAGGAGTTCAATTACAAACACCATGACAAGAGAATTGTATAATTATATTAGATAAACGATATTTAAAAATTCATGATAACTCCTCTTAGCCCGGTCAAGTTAGCATAAAAATAGGGGTCACCTTGCATAAATTCCCAACCAGCTGAATTTTTGCAAAAACGTTGGGGTCACCCTTATAATGAAATTGTAAAAAGTCCCCATAAATCCTGTGTTTGCTAAAAAAGTTATTCGAGGTCAAAGGTCACAAAAATGGATTTTTTTGGATTTTTTGGCGAAACGGTTAGTTTTATCAAAAAATAATTCAAACAAAAGTTATAGAACAAGCAAATGTCTACAAAAATGGTTCTCACTTTTTTTCTTCTAAGATTCACCGTTTCTGAGAAAACGCGATTTTAAAATTTACTGGAATTGTATTCTCCATATTATACATGAGTACGCTGCCTATGTACATTATTGGATGCATGATATAATATAATTATATTTATAAAGTAATATAAATATAAAATATAGATAAAATATATTATTATTATTATAATTCTGAGAATATGAATTAAAAATAAACCCAGACACTCATTGTATGTGCGTGGCCTTGGCCTTAAGCAGCATCCATCTCCATCTGCTATGCAGTGTACGTGACATTTTTCGGCTTATCCTGAATGTAAAGATCATATTTTATTTCTACATGCTATGACTGGCTGTGATACAACATCAGCAATGTTTCGGAGGGGAAAGACTTCTGTTTTTAAAATGTTTGAAAAACAAGATTTAATAAAATGTGCAGAAGTTTTTGAAGATATCAAGTCTGCCCCAGAAACTTCAACATCCCACGGAATTCGCTTCATTCTTTGTCTGTATGGAGCTCCAAAAAAAATTACGTGTATAGATAACTTACGTTACTTATCTTTTACAAAAAATACACGTAATAAAAAACGTGTGCAATTAGCTAGTCTTCCTCCTACCTCGGCTTCTGCTCGCCAGCACTTCTATAGAGTTTATTACCAGATTCAAGTGTGGCTTGGTAATCAACTGGATCCAGAAGAATGGGGTTGGAAGCTAGTTAATAATGTTTTTGGAACCAATCCACACTCTACTTCCACCTGCACCAGAACATCTACTAAACACCATCTTTTGCAACTGCAAAATGGGGTGCAATTCGAAATGCGGCTGCAAAAAAGTTGGATTGTTTTGTTCACTAGCATGCACCAATTGTCAGGGCAACTCGTGCGATAATGTCGAATCTCTAACAGAGGAAGATGCTGACCTCGACGACGAAACAGATGTATTACAGTTAGAGCAATCAACAGAAGAAAAAGAAGAAGAAGAGGAGGAAGAAGAAGAAGAAGACTGTGAATAATCAGTTCCCTAAAATAATTTATGAATTGCTAGTATTTAACCACCAAATTGTTTTTATTATTGGGTGTTGAGATATAAACTTAAGCTTATGTTTCAATCCTCAACCCTAATGATTGTTTTAAATTTATTTTCTTCAATTAATGCAAATAAATAATAAGTAGTCATTTAAAAATTGAAATGTAAATGAATGCAATTATAGTAACTAACAAAATTTTTGTAAACCTTTTATTTGTAAAAAAAAATTGCTATATTTCAAGTGGTTGAAAAAGAAGCAGTAAAATTTCGAAACTGGTCAGCCAAATTATTTTGTTTTATTTTGTTTAATCCCCTCATCCCTAGATGATTTTTACATTTATGCCGTATAGTTGGACTACCGGGGAAACGTTAAGAAAAGTCCGATACAGTAGGCAGCGCTTAGTCATGCATAATTATGGAGAATACATTTCCACTGAATTTAAAAATCGCTTTTTCTCAGAAATGGTGAATCTTAGAAGAAAAAAAGTGGAAACCATTTTTGTAGACATTTGCTTGTTCTACAACTTTTGTTTGAAACATTTTTTGATAAAACTAACCGTTTCGCCAAACCGTTTCATTTTTGTGACCTTTGACCTCGAATAACTTTTTTCGCAAACACAGGATTTATGGGGACTTTTTACAATTTCATTATAATGGTGTCCCCAACGTTTATGCAAAAATTCAGCTGGTTGGGAATTTATGCAAGGTTAATGTCTATTTTGACCGGGCTATATATCGTTCTTATGAATAGAATCATCAAAATATTTTTATGATCTAACTTTTTTATTTTCAGTTTTTCTACAGAGAAACTTTCATTCAAAATCATTCGGAATAACTTCTAATGGAATTTTGCATGTAATGGAAAAATTCTAAAGAGCTTGATACATGATTGGTTTATTGATAAAAACAGAAAAACATCTAACGAAATGCCAGTTTCTCATGGAAAAGTGGCCACGTTTTCACTATTAATTATTGTAGTGAGTGTGAATTCGAAACACTGTACATACAACTCTAATGAACACTAATAAGAACGAAACAATCCTACGGTGTATATAAATTTCGATTTCTTGGTATTGGTTCTGATAAAAAATTATTCAACAGAGGTTTATATAACTTCAAATACCTCATAAATATTTCAAGTTGTTTTGCACGAACTACCAGTTCAAACATCGTACGAGCACATAATATGACGGCTCGGAGACAAAACGATATTTGAGGACTGAAATTACTTTTGAAACAAAGAATATCTGATACGCCGCTTTTCCAACGTAAACTACAGAGAAAAGAAGCGGAAAACGTGACATCTCAGACGCCATTCATTGCAGCATAGATGCTAGAAAATAGTAATCATTTTCCACTAGTACTTTCTCGAACGAAAGAGCTGTTCTTTGTATATTTCATGAGCGAATTTATCTGAAACTAAGTTGTAAAATATTCAAGGTGGTTTTTATCCGGCTCCCTCAGACACTGACAGTGATTTTTTGTTTCGACCTGACAGCCATGGAACGAACTCGGAGGGTATATTTGATTTCTTTTATAATCTTATTCTGGATGCGACACTTGCTCTGAATAATTTTTATAAAACGTCTGGAATTCATTCTTATTGTGTGACTTTACTACCCTTCATTTGGGGTGTGGCGTTCTGTTACTTTATTCGAGAGGAAAATTGGTTTGGGATGTTAATTCGAGAGTAGTCTCGCAAGTTTAAGTGTTTACGAGCTCATGAAGACTAATTCTGATGCAGTTATTATGTAAAAAGTTTCGTAATATTAGATCAATTATTTCATAAATGCATCATAACTTTTATCAACGATTAATTGATTTCAAGCATCAATTGTTAACTACTCATTTATTTTCAAGAATTTTACCACATTAATTCATTTACAGATATTTAGAATAAAACACTCAGCTTAACGTTCCACAAATATAATGAAAAATAAAAATTAAATCAGTCAACTAGTTTCGGGATATGGACTCATTATTAAGACTGAATGGAAAAATACTCAACAAGCTCATTTATAATATCTAATCTCATAGAGGGGAAACTTGGAATTCAACTTGTTCATTTACAATGGAAAATTTCCTCTTAATGGCACTAATGAGACGTTTGCCTTGGTTACCTGGATGTAGGCATACAATTTCCTCGAATTCGGCGAAAAGGTTAAATTTTATACAATGCTCGGAGAAGCCAGAGGTGTTTCTATTAAATAAATTTGATCTTTTATGCTCTTCTACAGTGGCTCCGTAACTCAGTGGTCAGTGCGTTGGACTACTGAACAGATGGTCGACGGATTGAATCCCGGCCGAACCAATGAATATATATATATATATATATATATATATAATATATATATATATATATATATATATATATATATATATATATATTTATTCGAATTGTTGTTGCCTGTGAACTATTTCTAATCTCTTGATAATTATTAGCAATAACAGGCTTGTTGAATCTTAAAAAACTTGATTATTTATTGAAAAGTTTAAACTTTTCAATAAAATCAAGTTTTTTAAGATTCAACAAGCCTGTTATTGCTAATAATTATCAAGAGATTATATATATATATATATATATATATATATATATATATATATATATATATATATATATATATATATATATATATATATTATATATATATATAAAATCTGACATTCTACTTTCGATACTCAGCAATAGTATATTATTTGCCTGAAAAATACGACTAAAAATTCTGAATATGATATATCGCAAAATTTCAGAAAATTACAAAATCTTTTATCGCAACAAAAGGCCTAATTACAAAACAGGACATAACAGAGGTCTCAGAAATTCGCTGTGTCGCACGTGACAACGCTTAAATTTCGTTATCTTCTTTGAACAATAAAACAGTCGACAGCGCCATTTTCCACAGATGATACGTTTGAAAATTCGTTATTAAGCCATTCCGGCCGGCGACTGGGAGATGTTATATTTGAATTAAACGAGTATGACAGTTGAATTTCCTTCGCATTTCCGCGCTTTGCTCTAATACATTTATCGCGAACCGTCCGTGCGAGAAACAGCCCGATAATGGCGGATGTATATATGTGTACACTTCCTACGGTTTATACACACTTCATCCTGATTTTATGTGGCTCGATTTTTCTAAGTGCCGTGTTCTATCTCAGCTGTCTAATTAGGTTATGTTTCATAATTATAATGAACTGACCCAAGACCAATTATGCACCGAAAATGGTAGTTAAATAAAATGAGGATACTTTCGAAATAATTTCTAATTTTCGTCTAGCGTATGGTTGTCTGCCATATAACTATACCTTTAATTTTTTCGGAAAAATATTAAATTGAAAAAAATATATATATTTTCAAATTTATATATAATTGGAAGATACCATTGTCTCACAAACACTTTGTTCGTTTTTTTTCAATTATAATAAGTTGATTGATTAGTAATTGGGTTTAAGTGAAAAATGGATTTAACATATCACATCCAACGAGACAATTAAATAACAATATATAACTCATTTTAACTCATATTCAAGAAGATGAACTGTTTTCAGGCGAATATATTAGATGACAGTCCATTTACAATACAAGCCAAATTACAGATTAGAACTTTATTGATAGTAAGTAATATATATATATATATATATATATATATATATATATATATATATATATATATATATATACATATATATGTTAACGGTCCTTTACGCTCCCCATCATTTGTTACGTCAGGACGGACGAGTGGTACAAGCAGTCATGCGCCTTACCAATGCAGCAAGAGGAAACTACTGTATCATCTATCACTATCACTATCAAATCATCGTGTATGCTTGAACGTATGAACAAGTTGTTAACGTATGGAGCAATAAACGGAATTGGTCTAAAAAGTTATTGTTATTTGTGTGAATCAAACCCTGGTATTTAACATCAGAAGTGGGATTATCCCGTGTTCTACCCTGTGGTCATAAAAGACAATGAATAATCATTAATATTATATAGTTAAAATGGAAGATGAAACTCATATTTTTTATGACAGTGAAGTGTCTGAGCAAAGTGTTGTGGTTGATGAGAAAGATATCGGTTCAGTAAGTGCAAAATGACCTAAATTAGAATGGCAAGAAACCTTTGCTAACTTGGTAGCGAGCCAACAACAACAATTATTAGAATTAATGATTAATAAGTGAATAGGAAGTGGTGATTCCACTCTGTTTGAAAAAAAAGGTTAGTACCAGTATGCTCAAAAAAAAAAGGGCAGTATGTTTAAAAGAAGGTTAGCACCAGTATGCTTCAAGAAAAGGCAGAATTTTTTACAAAAAGGCAATATATTTAAAAGAAAGGTTAGTTTCAGTATGTTTTAAGGAAGGGTAGGAGCAGTATGTTTTAAAGGTAGTAGGTACCATTACATTACATAATTTGTGGCAATGAATAGAAAATGTTATATTCTGTTATATAATATAGAAAAACGCTATAAAAACTCAAATATGACGTGAAGTATGCAAAAGTGGCAATACAACTTTGTCCAAAAAAAAAAAAAAATCGGTTGATTTTGGTATAATGAAAATTCTGTTTCGTACTTTGTGCTTACAGATGTACAATGCGAGGACGAACTTATCACAGGATGGCCGTGTTAACGGTATCCCTATACACCCCCTTTACGCTCCCCATCATTTGTTACGTCAGGACGGACGAGTAGTACAAGCAGTCATGCGCCTTACCAATGCAGCAAGAGGAAACTACTGCGCACGAGAGAACGGTCAAGAACAGGAAATCATCGTGTATGCTTGAACGTATGAACAAGTTGTTAACGTATGGAGCAATAAACAGAATTGGTCTAAATAGTTATTGTTATTTGTGTAAATCAAACCCTGGTATTTATTATATATACATATATATATATATATATATATATATATATATATATATATATATATATATATATATATATATTCAATTGGTTTTTTGGTACCTGCTTTTCTATATTTAATTGGGTTATGGTTGGCAGTGCGAGGTAAATTAAATATCATCAATTCAGCTTCATTAGAAATATATTAATAGACGTTTCGGAGGTCCCCTCCTTCTTCAGTATTAACTTGTATAATACATTTTCCTTTTATCTAATATATGGTGTAAATTTTGTTTAAATTGTGTGTTATTCCATCAATATACAGTCATTTTTTGATTTCCTCTGACCATTTTGTTTTATATAATTAATTCATCTTTTTTATATAATTAAGTCATTTATGTCAATGTACTCTCATTAGTGGTATGGTGGTCTAACCCAAACATTTTTATACATTTTTTGTACAAAATTTTTATTTTTATTCTTTCATGATGTTGCATTAAAAAATACATAAAACTCTAAATTTTCACCCTTCTATCAACAACCCATATTTTTTAATAGCCATTTCAATAATTCAAACGTTTGCCGGGTCAGATAGATTAATAGATAGATATATATATATATATATATATATATATATATATATAAATATATATATATATATATATGTATATATATATATATATATATATATATATATTTATATATATATATATATATATATATATATATATATATAATATGATAGATAGATAGATAGATAGATAGAGATCGCAGATAGATGAATAGATAGAAAGAAAGATAGATAAAAGTAATTTATATATGGCAAAACAACGTTTGCCGGGTCAGATAGATTGAAAGATAGATATGTAGATAGAACGATAGATAACTATCTAGATAGATAGAAAGATAAACATAATTTAATGGCAGAACAACGTTTGCTGGGTCAGCTAGTATATATATATATATATATATATATATATATATATATATATATATATATATATATATATATATATATAAATGTTCAGAAAGATTTTCGCGGTCAGAAGTATTTGAAAAACTTGGTTCACGGAATGAACCGCGTAAAAGATTTGAAAAACCTCGACGTTTCGGCTCCTTTTGCGAAGCCATCTTCAGGAGAATTAGAAGGGAAATAATTCAGAATCGTGACCTCAATCTGCCTACTCTACGATTCGAATTATGAGGAATCGGAAACAATACGATTGCGTGGTCTCAACCTGCCTACTCCACTAACCGTACTGCTTCCTGTCAACTCTGAAGTCTCAACCTGCCTACTCTTCAGAGTCAACCAGTTGACTCTGCTATTATATATTGAAGTCGTTCTGAAGGTGTGCTTATCAACATAGTGACCAACCAATACACATGCACATTGTTGGAAGTTGAGCTTTGGCTGACGTTTCACCGGCAAGCTCAGGCCTTCCATTTTTCAGTTTTTCAAATGAGATAAGGCCTAAAGCGGAAATAATATTCAGCTTGTGGATCGACGTCAATATGTTATATTCATTTTTTTGTCGCATTTGGGGGAGTTATCGCAATTTTTCGAGCCCTCACAATTTCCCATTCAGGCAAAATAGCGTCAGTAGCGATAGACCGAATAAAGTGAAATAATTTTCCGATATATGAAAGGCACATACATATGATTCTTATTTTGCTTATTCACACCCATGAAATAGTCGTAAGCAGAAAATAAATATAGTAGAGAACGGAAAAAAACGTTTAATTGAAAATTCATTCTTAATTTGAAAATCATTAATATAAGTTTAATGGCCTTAACAGGTTTCGAAATTGAGGTAATTGGCCAGGACAGATTTTAGAGCGATGTTAAGCCTGAAAGTTGGCTCATACTTTCTCTAAGTTCTATGGGTGTATTTGGACTCTATCTTTACGAGCAGGTCATTTCAAAAAGAAACTATTGAAATACGTGTTCAATTTTAACTTACCTGAACTGAAATGGGTTATTTAGGATGATCATTCAAAAAAAAATCCTAGTTATAATTTATTGTTGTCATTATCTTTACCTGTACATAATGAATAATTTTTGATTCTGATTATTGTCATTGTCTGGACTGTATATGCTTCTGAGAAATAATAGCAATGAAACTTTTTCTGAAAACGCAAAATGAATTTAACTTCTGAATCGAAATTAAATAGGGGAACGGTTACGAAATATACAAAAAATAACTTTAGTCTATAAATGATGATTTGAAGCATAAATTAATATGCACGTGTTATTGCCAGTGTTTAAGGAAATAAGAGAGTAGGCTGAGTAAGGAATATATATTTATATATATATATATATATATATATATATATATATATATATATATATATATATATATATATATATATATATATATATATATATATATATTTATATTTATATATATCTATATTTATATTTATATATATATAATATATATATTATATATAAATATATATATATATATATATATATATAAATATATATAAATATATATATATATATATAAATATATAAATATATATATAAAGATATATATATATATATATATATATATATATATATTTATATTATATGTACATAGTGAGATTCGAGTATGGTATGCGTCAATTATTACGAAAACGACTCACGCGATTTTTACAAATTTGGGAATGTGAAGGTTCTGTAATATGGCCGATCCTATGGCTGTATTTGCTTTGTTGAGAAATCTTCCGTATTTTTTAAAAATAATGTGCTTTGTTGTCTCAAATAATTCATCATAGCTAATACATCAAAATGATTTTGATCAAATAAACTCCTTTATTTTCCATAATCATTTATATCCTAACATAAAACACAAATCAGGGTAAACCAAAATCACAAAAACGGAAAACAATTTTCTATTTATTTGTCATAGGTTAGAAGAAGATCCAAACTTGGTAATTTTAACTATAACTCCAAAATTGTGACATTTAATTATAGGGAACTCTACATGAAATATATTCAGTATTTTTACAGATTTTGAAAATTGGAAAATACATAGGGTGATTCATTTAAGATGAAGAAGTGCATTATTTTCACAGTAAAAAGGAAGATCTGACAACATTGTACGTACCACGATAACATCGTCCCTATCACAGAAGCTTCACAGTGAAAAATTTGTTAGTCGTTCCTTAATTAAAACTCACTCTGTATATTATATATATATATATATATATATATATATATATATATATTATATATGTATATATACATATATATATATACATATATATATATATATATATATATATATATATATATATCTATATATATATATATATTTATATATATATATATGTAATATATATTATATATATATATATATATATATATATATATATTATATATAATATATATATATAATATATATATATATATATATATATATATATATATATATATATATATATCTATATATATATATATATATATATATAATATATATATATATATATATATATATATATATATGTATGTATATATATATATATATATATATATATATATATATATATATATATATGTATATATATATATATATAAATATATATATATATATATATAGTTACAACTAAGGAGTAAGCTCAATAATTTTCATGCAAGCTTGGACTTTTTTGCCAAAGAGTCATATCAGTGAGCAAAACTCTATTGAAATTATGGTAACCAATAGTGGTCTTCTCTTCTCACACCTTAACAATGGACTTATGGATTATTCCGTGATAACTCCCTATTTGTCGCTACCCTAAGTTCGTTCGGAACCTACTCTGACGGCCTCCGACCATTCATCTCGGTCACTCTTTCCTTAAACCATTTCTCGAGTTGATTGCGCGTGGAATTTGAACGTAATGCGGCGTCTGAAAATCCCACGGTTGGGAAAAATCGGAAGCGAGGAAAAGACAGCCAGAATTGCGAGCGACATTGGAAATCTCACGCATTGGTTCGTGACTCGAATGAATGAATGGAAATGATAATTTTTGCTCCGAAATTAGAAAGAAAATTATGGACGGTAATTGAAAACTCGTACTCGAATTCGCATAATAAAAATTCTTTTATTTACGACGAGGTATGGCCGGAATATTGTCTTCTCTATCCGGAAAAT
>JARQZK010005073.1:957500-964009 GCA_030704885.1 Cynegetis impunctata
AATTTAATTATAATAACCCTAAATAACGACAATGGCAATATATCGAAAATTATGAACCTAGCGCGACATAAATTTCCTCGTACCTCCTAGACATGGGATTTTCTACGAAAGTAAATTCAGAATAGAGCTAGCTTAAAATGTAGAATGAAATATATTAGTTTATTAAACAACAAGGTTTGAAAACGACTCTGTGCAAACTAGCGAAACTAGAGTGTTTTAAGGTTCTTTTTATAAGACTTCAAATAGAAACCACACGAATATTATTTTTTTTGAATAACTCGTTTTTCTTCAACCAACTTTGGAAACAACAAATTTGGAAGTAGGTATCCAATGAACAATATAATGGAGCTGTGATGCTTGCTATGAAACTCAGTCAGCTTGAAACATTGCAAAATTTTGGCGTTGTTAGGAGCGTACCAAAAAAAAATCACAGTGAGCGAGAGATGCGTGCGCAATGATATGTGTTTTGCACACGGTGTAGGCAAAGTACTGCTTTCAGAGAGTTTTGCATGCGCAACACCTCATTTTCTATCAGTCTTGTCAGTCATATAAAAACAAATCAACGCCATATCAAATATCCATGTTGTATCATTGCACATTTCATGTCGAAAGCTGGGAGTATCTATATAGTGACTTGATATTTTTCAGTGAATACAGAAATAGTTTGAAACGAACAAGCGTATCCGATATATCCTACAGTATTCTTGAGAATATTGAGTTTTTTGTGAGTTTCCTAATAAATTGAGAGCTTTTAATCGAAGTTATAGCAATATATTCCTCGATAAGTTCTTTAGCAATGCCAGTATCATTGATAGCTTTATTGAATATATATATATATATATATATATATATATATATATATATATATATATATATATATATATATATATATATATACATATATAAAATCACTAAAAATAGAATTCATAAACTTTACAACACATTAGAAACGTCAAAAAAAGAAAATATTTACAGAAAATATATTCTTCTTCCATATATTCCTCATTTAAGTAATAAAATATCACATATTTGAAATCCACATGATATTAAAGTAGCCCACACTGCACAAAATCAAATAAAGTAAAACGCCTCTTCTGCAAAAATCTCATATTGTTTATAGTATACCCTGTAATAATTGTAATAAATCATATATAGGACAAACTTTTGAAAACTTAGAAGAAAGATTAAAAGCACACAAATATACCTAAACACAAACCACAGCACTAATAAAACATAAAAACAATGAAAATCATAGTTTCAACTTTAATAGCACAAAAATTTTAGAAATAGAAAAAGATCAAAAACGCAGAGAAATTTTAGAAATGTTACATATTCAAAAAAATTTAAATAAAGTCGTAAATGATAGAACAGATATAAAACATTTAAGTTCAATATACGCAGATTTAATTCTTTAATTTTACCAAGAAACAACATAAATCAAAACAAAATAATTCAACAAAAAAACTTTAACCATAACAACTCATCTTCTTAGACAAAATCTAAACATCTAGAATTTTCAATTTTTCTAAAAAGAAAGTATAGTTTAGACCATGTGATCTCCAAAATTACAAGTAATGTCTTTTTAAAGACAATCAAATATTTTAAACCCATTTTGTACATAACGTGGGTGAAGGTTTCTGTAGTTCCCTTCCCAACTAATATCAACAGACCCGTCTGTTGATATTAGACTAAATAGCACGTAATTAATAACTGAAGACGGCCACAGCCGTAATAAAACATTTTTGAAAAAAAGATAAATAGTACCCCATTCTTTGACTTTTCGAAATCAAAATAATTTGAACCTATTTCGAACATTACGTGGGTAAAGGTTTCTGTGGTTTCCCTTACCATCTAATAATAACAGATTTGAATGTTAATATTGGACTGAATAGCACGTAATAAATAACAGAGAACAGCCACAGACGAAACATTTTGATGAAACATAGTAGTCTTTTTTAACTATATTCAAATTTATTCAAATCAAAAGAAATTTCAATTTTTCAAAAGTTTTGATAAAGCCACGAATGTCGTGGCGAAACGTCAACTTTTTAATAAAATCGAGTTTTTTGAGATTCTCCAAGCCTGTTATTGCTAATAATTATCAAAAAGTTGAAAATTATAGTTCACAGGCAACAACAATTCAAATAAATAAATAAATATATAGGTATATATATATATATATATATATATATATATATATATATATACATATAATATATATATATACATATAATATATATATATATATATATATATATATATAATATATATATATATATATTTGTTCGACCGCACATGCAGACCCAAATCGGTATACTCGACCGACTTTTCAGTCCACAAGTGACGTTGTCAGACCCGGCTTCGGACTGGTAACGTTGGACTAATAGAATCGTTATGAAGGGGCTGAGGCTATGCTAGGGGTTGCATTTTCAGCCGGGTCTGAAAAGTCGGTTATACATGTGATTATATACAGAAAGTTCAGTGTTTGACCAGTGCGAGGGCGCTTTCAGTCGACATTAACTTGCTGTATATAGTTTTTATAGTTAACCAACGCATTGGGGTCCCTAAATATGGCAACGCTGTTTCCCATTCATACACCTCAAATACACTATTCGAGGACTTATACGATCCCGGTATGGACAAACGTCGTCATGGGTCTTTGTGAATATTTTCGAATAGACTCGTAGATTTGTTATTGGATTCTTTTTGATATCAATATGAACTGCAGATTCTCCGGTATGGAAGCTTATACAAACCCGATGAAGACGATAAAGTGTGTCGACTATATGAAAAATGGTTCATTTCGAAACTTCAAGTCAGAATTTTTTTTACAAATCCTAAACCGTCTGTCGTTTTTTACTTGTGCAATTATCGGAATATCACCATATTGATAGAACAACCGAAAAATAACAAAAATATTTATATCTTGAATAATATAAAACTTTTTTCATTTCAATATTCAGTAGTCAACAAAAGAAGACAACAGTAAAATAACAGAAATATTCATTCAAGAATAATATGAAACTTTCTGACTTCAATATTAAGTTCAAGCTAGCAATAAAATAATAAGAAATAAAAAACCAACAACAGAAAATAACGAAAAATATTTAATTCAAAAATAATTAAAAACTATTTGAACTTTATAATTCAGTTTCAGTCGGCAATAAAAAACAAACAACACAATAATATCAGAAATAGTCATTCAAAAATAATATAAATCTGACTTCAATTAGGTATTCAATTTGAGTTAGCAATTGAAAACAAACAGAAAAAAAAAATAATAATAATTCAAAAATATTTCAAATTTATACAACTTCAAAATTCAGTTTCAGCTATAACAAAAATCATAGTTCCATTCAATTAGGTATTATTGTTGTCTATGGGTATTGTACACCAGGGCTTTTATTCTTACCCAATCCGTATCTACAAAAAGGACGAGTTCTTCACTATAAAGTCCTGGCATTCATTTTTTCGTCGCGCCTTTTTGGAACCTAATTTGGTTTCTGAAATAGGTCAAAACCAAGCGTTTTGCCTCTCCAGACGGTAGGTCGCGTTGTCGCGTTCTCTTTCTTTTTCCCATCTATCCTTCGGTGGCTTTGGTATCCGTGGAGCTACTATCAGACCCAGACTCTACATCATTCATCCGCTGTTCCTGTACCTGTGGCATTTTCATCTATATTAGCTCTTTCAGACATGGTGCTTGCTTTTCATGACTTTCTGCAATCCCTGGTATTTTTCTACTTTTACATTATTTTGAGCTGGAGTTGCAGTAGTTCTGGGATAGGAAATTTCATTTGGTATTGCGGGTTAGAAAAGAGCTATTCAGATATCGTCCATATATGTATGTGGTGAAAAATGATCAGGGTATATAGTTTGATGCCCTGATGCAATGCCGAAATTTCTAATTTTTTCGATTAGTGATCTGTGATAAACAGTATTTCCCCATTTCTCGTATGATATTTATGAAAACTAGACAATTTTGAATGTTTTTCCCTTTCTCTTTCCTTAGTAGGTAATTATTACATGAGTAATGTGTCGAGAAGAGGCGAGAAGATCCTGTATCGGGAAATGCTTGGTTCACGAGATAGAGGGCGTTACATCCATAAGAGAAGGCAGGACTCAAGACTACTGTGCAGAAGATCATTTTCTACAATTTTTTTCGATTTCAGAAGCTTTTTACACGAAGAAGAAAAAGTTATGGCTGCTATTCGTTTCCGTGGTACCTAACTACTAAGGCTCTATCTTATTGGTTATTCGTCGTGCGATTCACTTTTCCGCTTTCACCTTATTTGCTCTTGAGCCGTGAGCTTGCTCTTCGTTTACTGTGAAGTAAATCGCAATTTTTACGTTGCACAACCTTAAAAATAGGCAGTTACAGGTTGGGGTCATGTAGGTACGAATTTCGTCACTTGCTATGGGTGGAGTAGAAAAAGCTTTTATTTAATTTTTGCAATGTATGTTTGTTCGGGTGGAATCTTGCAACTCAATTTTGTAGCAGATATCTTCAACCGATTGAGCTGAAATTTGGTGTATACATTTAGTTGAGATGACAATACACAGTAAGTTTTTTGACGACATTCCAAATTCAATATGGCGGATCTTCCAAGATGGCGGAATATTTACTTTTTATCCACTCCTACAATTTGGGTATCAAATGAATGGGCTTGATGAAAGTATATTAAAACAATGGTTAAAAATAACAATTTGCACTTTTATTATAAGCAAGATAACGCATGACGCACGTTTCGGTGGAACTTCACCTTCTACAGATGCTCAATTATGTATAGTCGATTAATATGTTTATTAAATTTAACCAAAGTATCGGCCCAATCAATCCAAAATTTGATGAAAGTAACTTGAAGAATAATGCGATGTTATTCTTAATCCAATATGGCGCGGACCATCCAAGATTTCGAAATAGGTTATATTTATTTACTTCTACAATTATGGGTATCAAATGGAAGGGCTTGTTGAGAGTAACTCGAAAAATAGTGTGAACGTAATTCTAAAACTAATATGTTGGAAAATCCAAGATAGAGAATTAGTTAGGGGGCGTCCATAAAATTACGCTGAGACATTTTTCAGTAGGCAACAAATTTTATACAGTTTAGTGGGTACGAGATAAGTGAAAATAAAAAATTGATTCAAAGAATGAGCATGAGGAATTTCATCTTCACAGATAAGAAAATTGGTCACATCGTGAGGATATTTAGTATTCCCGTCGACTCATGAACACATATACACATTCTTGCCATCACACCTACTCTTTCAATCCCTTTTATACATCGACATCGTAGCGACTGCTCCCGACCATCTTGCACCAGTGATGGTATCGAAAACGTTTGGTCATATTGACCGGATGCAGTATATGTGGGATTGAAAAGTTGGCGCAATGTATTGGGTCTGAAGAGTACAATCAAACTTACATCTTTTTTGGATGAAAAAAAAATTTTCCCCTCTCAATGTGCCTAGAGAGTTATATTCTAAAAGAGCCCGTTTTTTGCATATATACTCGTAAAATACATACAGATCATGTGGGTCTTAGGTCGCCTTAAGAACGTACCGGGACTGGATACGTCTATCAGACCAATATATATATGTATATATATATATATATATATATATATATATATATATATATATATATATATATATATATATATATATATATATATATATATAAAAATGATAATATTCCGTATAGAGTAGACGTGTGAATATTCGGTTCTGATAAATTCATTTCAAAAAAGTGTTTAAAATATCCAACTAATTAAAACTGTAAACCCTCCTGTAGTGTATTACAATATCTTTACTGTCAAATAATTTATAATTGTGAAAATTTCCGTATAAGTTGAATAATTCAGATTATACGCAAAAATGCCAATGACAAAGAGTCAAAGAGATGATATAAAACAATGATTGTTGGATTGTTTGTCTGATAAGGATTTCATGTCGACCTTGGCTAAGAAAGTAGCGGAAGTAGTTGAGACTACATTAAATGACCACCTGGTTAAATTAGAGGGCCAGGTGAGTGAGCTTTAAGGTCAAGTTGCCATTAATCAGGAAGAGAGAAGAGAGCTGAAGATGAAGTTGAATTATTTTGAGCAGAATCAAAAACTGAAACAGTTAAGAATATGTGGACTGAAGTAAGATACAAATGAAGATTTGAATAAGAAGTTGCAGGAAACTCTGTTGAAGGTGATGAATGTTGGAGAGATTCCCATAGAGAATTGCTACAAGGTGGGAAGAAAAAATATTAAGGACCAGAAGCCTAGACCACTTGTGATACAGTTCACTTCTAGCAACGTAAGTGATGAATTATTCTATAAGAAAAAATTACTCAAAGGATCAGCTTTGGTAATAACGGAGGAACCCACTAAATGGAACTACGAGTTGCTCCAATTGGGTAAGGGAAGAGTCGGTATGAAAGAAGCTTGGTCAAGAGGAGGAAAAATTTTTGTTAAACTTAAGGGTAAAATTCATAATATAAAATCCAATGAAGATTTGGA
>JARQZK010005074.1:0-55000 GCA_030704885.1 Cynegetis impunctata
TTCTGAATGTTGATTTGTTCTCGTGTTGTAATGATGTATGTCACAGTTTTGAGTTAGGTTGACTTCTATTTCAGTTTGGTTGTTTTTGATTTTGTAAATAATTTTGACACTATCCAGTTTAACTATAGGTATCAGGGACTTTCAAATTTTTAGAAGCATTGTTGTATTTGTCCTATATGAAAAATTAAATAAAGTTTTAACTATTTTATTCTGAATGTTGATTTGTTCTCGTGTTGTAATGATGTATGTCACAGTTTTGTGTTTGGTTGATTTCTATTTCAGTTTGTTTTATTTTGATTTTGTAAATAATTTTGACACTATCCAGTTTAACTATAGGTATCAGGGACTTTCAAAATTTTTAGAAGCATTGTTGTATTTGTCCTATATGAAAAATTAAATAAAGTTTTAACTATTTTATTCTGAATGTTGATTTGTTCTCGTGTTGTAATGATGTATGTCACAGTTTTGAGTTAGGTTGACTTCTATTTCAGTTTGGTTGTTTTTGATTTTGTAAATAATTTTGACACTATCCAGTTTAACTATAGGTATCAGGGACTTTCAAAATTTTTAGAAGCATTGTTGTATTTGTCCTATATGAAAAATTAAATAAAGTTTTAACTATTTTATTCTGAATGTTGATTTGTTCTCGTGTTGTAATGATGTATGTCACAGTTTTGAGTTAGGTTGACTTCTATTTCAGTTTGGTTGTTTTTGATTTTGTAAATAATTTTGACACTATCCAGTTTAACTATAGGTATCAGGGACTTTCAAAATTTTTAGAAGCATTGTTGTATTTGTCCTATATGAAAAATTAAATAAAGTTTTAACTATTTTATTCTGAATGTTGATTTGTTCTCGTGTTGTAATGATGTATGTCACAGTTTGAGTTAGGTTGACTTCTAATTTCAGTTTGGTTGTTTTTGATTTTGTAAATAATTTTGACACTATCCAGTTTAACTATAGGTATCAGGGACTTTCAAAATTTTTAGAAGCATTGTTGTATTTGTCCTATATGAAAAATTAAATAAAGTTTTAACTATTTTATTCTGAATGTTGATTTGTTCTCGTGTTGTAATGATGTATGTCACAGTTTTGAGTTAGGTTGACTTCTATTTCAGTTTGGTTGTTTTTGATTTTGTAAATAATTTTGACACTATCCAGTTTAACTATAGGTATCAGGGACTTTCAAATTTTTAGAAGCATTGTTGTATTTGTCCTATATGAAAAATTAAATAAAGTTTTAACTATTTTATTCTGGGCTATTTGTAATCGATTGATATATTGTTGTCTTGCTTGGCCCCAACAGCAGCTAAGTAAATCAGATGTGAATACACATTCGAATAGTAAATTTGGAATTTAGATTTTTTGTTGAACTTCATGGCACTGTGTTTTAGGTGATAACATAGATAGTTCTGTTGCCACCAGCGGCATCTTGTGACACCGCTCAAAACTAAACGAGAGGTGATAGGCACTTACCTCCTTTTCAACGCTATTGGCATTGGCATTTAGAATCGTTTCAGTGAAAAAAATAATTTTCGGCAATTTTGGCACTTACCTCCTTTTCAATGACAACAACGCCTTAATTATTAGCAACCCATAATAACTTTTCTTACAAAATGTTTGTATTAGCATCCATGCGTCCGATTTGAAATAATTAATAAACGATGTTAGTAGGTAATATAAAACAGAAATGAACCACATACGCATTGAACACAGGTATAGCCCACAGGCACAACTAATGGTTTTTAGTGTACCTATGTTCTAAGTTGCCCACTTTATGATAAAACTCAATTACATCCCTCTTGTATATCGTATCTAAATCATAAAGTTGTAGATGTGCTGACCTACCTGTTCTTTATTAAATGGTTTTTTTAACGAATAGTTTTTTGCTCTGCGCAGGTGGCTCAGATACTGAAGAACAAATTTATATTGTTATTTTGATTGTTACTCCGAAGAGATGATTAAAACTTTGTTTAACTGTAGTTATTTTACTGCTCAGTTGAAGTTTCAGATATGATATCATAGTTCTCTGAAATGAGCGCGTATTATGTGTCCAACTCAGGGCCGTAGCCAGGGGGGCGCCAGAGGGGGCTGAGCACCCACCCTCTGGAATTATTTAAGCCCCCTCTAGAAAAGATACCAGAATTATTACAATGTTTATATCTTTGTTGAAACATAAAACTAGCCTAGTTACAAACAAATCTACCTAATTGTAAAACTGACTTAAAATTATTTATTTGCGGCATCTTTTAACCCGCAAAACATGTTGACGTTTTTTATCCTAAAATAAAATAGCGACAAACGAGCGGCTACCATCAGGGTTGCCAGATTTTTCAGAGCCGTGTTGCACTTTAGACGCTGATTTGTCGCCCAAAAGCGCAACCGTGGTTGCGACATGTTAACGGGTAAACATTGGTAACAAGTATTTTTCATATAAAATTCACTTATTCTAGGAGTTATTTCATACGTGTTTTGCTGCTAATTTGTCGCTCAAAATCGCAATTATAATTTTTTTCGCAACTGCACGAGAAAATAGTGCACCCAACATGTCCGAAAAACAATAATAGGTACTTTCGGGACTTTTTACTTATAAATTACTATTATAATAAAAATCACGATTCTGTTATAAATATCTTTATTTTTACATAAACTGTTCACAAGACATCATTACATCATCATCTTATTTGTCTGTCGTTGAAGTTGTGGATTGGTTCTGCTACTGATACATATCAGAATTAAATTTTGCATACATAGCTTTGCTAGGCTCAAATTATTCAAAGCAAATCTCATTTATTTCCAAGTGAGATCTAATAGACACAACTGAATTTAACATTTTTAGTATCATTTTGTTTCGAATTTTACATTTAACAATATTAATCAATGAAAATACCCTCTCCACGAATGAATTGGGTGACGGTAACCTTAGAAGAGTAAATGCAAATAGAGCTAAATCTTCAAACATGAATTTGTAGGCTGCATTTCTTAAATCTATAATCTTCCTCCAAAAAGTGGCTCTATGATATAAACGTCTATAGATATATTTATTTGTTTATATTTAATGATGAAAGTAAATTTTTTTAAAAATATTTTTTATTTCTATTAGTTTCATTTAAGTATATAGAGTTTTCTAGGAGAGATTTTTTATTTATTATTTTTATTGGTATAATTTTTTTATTTTTACAAAATGTTTTTCAATTAATATCTGTTTTCCAGTATACACTTCTAGGTAAAAAGACAGAAAAAGCTGTATATTCCTATCTTTTTTCTACGTATATTTATTTTAGTACTATGTAAAAAACAAGCCCCCTCAAGAATTAGTTCAGCCCCCTCTAGAAAGCAGTGCTGGTTACGGCCCTGGTCCAACTGCAACATTTTGTGCATTTTGTTATATTTTTTAACTCAACTAATTACCGACGGCACATAAAATAATTCATTATTTTCTGCATGACCATGGCTATGGTTTATGCTTTCATTAAGTCGGGCCATCGATATTTGATGAAAATATTTCATAGTTAATTTTGCATTATATAGGTATTTCCCTATAAAATATTTCAAAGAAATTTTTTTGGCAGTTTTTTATTTCAAGTTAATTTGTGACTTCCTAAAGATTTTCAACTATCCATTTTCGTCGCTCATTCTTTATTTTTTTATAGCTCCCGGAATACACAAATTCTCTCTTGTGTCTAAAAGGATTTTTTACATACAATAATATTAATCGAAAACAAAATGTCTGTGCATCTTTTGACAATTGATTTGATTTCAGGAGCTGGAATTTCATGGAGTTATGCGATTTTACTTCCAAGATTCCGGTCAAAAAGTGGCAACGAAATGTATTCGGGTAGCATCGGATGCCACCGTGGAGGACGTGATAGGCACACTAGTGGAGAAATTTCGTCCCGATATGCGCATGCTCTCTGTGCCATCCTACGCATTGTACGAGCTCCACGAGGGATGCCCGGAGAGAAAAATGGCGCCTGAGGAGAAGCCTTTACTGGTACAGCTGAATTGGCATATTGACGACAGAGAGGGAAGGTTCTTATTGAAGAATATTGATGACAAAACGGTAAAACTCTACCTAATATTCTAAATATTTAAAATTATTGTTCAAAACTTTATGAATTTTATAATATTTATTATGTTTTGTAATTGTATTTCGCATCGAATTTCTATTTTCTTCTATGATGCAGAGTTGAAGAAGTAATAATGCATTTGGGTTCTAGATGTTGTATTATCTTCATCAGTAGGTATGTGAACTTGCCAAACTCACGAAATTGGTTTTATGAGTTCGAAGTTTTTAAAAATTATTTTACCAAATCTGTTGTGCTTCTAACAACCAAGAGCTATTACGTTAATTCAACTAGAAATATACAGGGTGAAATCGAATTGGATTCGAACATTTCGTAAAATGTATGGTAGATGAATAAACTCATAGAAAAAATAACCTTCTTCGATCTAACTTGAAATAAATTGAAAAAATAAGAATTTTCTTTCCAATAATTATGAGTTCATTATTTTTTTATTTGATTTGAGTATACAATATATGATGAACAGATAAGAAAATCATTTTACAGTTGAAAATAAATAAATTATCTTCTAAGAGAGCAGGCTATATATGACTCAATGTCAATAAATCACGCATTGACAGTATAGTAATACGGCAAATCACTTCAACTCCAGAACCTAAGACAGTACTTTCAGTAGATCTTATCAATGTTGATTGCTTAAGATATATTGATTTGTCTCTCAAAAATATAGCGGAAGTCTGCAAAAACTATAGCACTATCAACAATCAATCGTAAGAAACAATACCTGATTCTTCGTTATGGCGGAAGTGTAGATTTCTTGGCATTCGGACTACTGTAGCTAGTTTTCCGGAAAGTGTATTTGATGACGTTCTTGATTGATAAGTTTACTCATTTTCAGTTCACGTTACAGTTAATGGATAGGGGTAATTTGGTCTTGGTTATTAACACTATAAATGCATCTCACACATGCATTTTGTGCCAACAGAATTTTACTTTTAAATTTTTTCGTTAAGTAACTAAGTATAATGTCTATAATACAAAATACTGCAATAGTCAAACTGGTGGTTCTATATTCATTAGTTTAACTGGTTCTGGAAGATAAAGTTGAAGGTATATACACTTTTGATTTTGGCCAAAACTGGAGATAATTTTCTGCATGCGTGTGATTCGAAGGCGAGGTGGCTATCTAGGTCAATTTCAAGGTTGAGTGCATCCTCTACAAGAGGCACCAATGACTGTGCAAACATGCAATGCAACAATATTCTATAGCTGGCTTTTTTTAGGTTTTAGCGATATAATGATCATATAACTAGTTAAGTTTCAAGTCATAATCATTGGACGTTTGAATATACTTCGATCTCAAATCATAGGTGACACTCCTCATAGCTAGGCAGGAATCCTCCTGCTTGAAATCCATTGAAAGCTGTGTATTATCCAAAGATGTGCTTTGAACCTATTTTGGAATGAAATTTGTTCTCCCGGAATGAATATTTCATCTCTATGTGTATGCCTACTGAAATGTCTACTTCGTTAATTTAAGAACATAGTCAGGACAAACAAAAGATCAATCATGTAGTAACCATTCCGTTCCTAGCTTCGTTCTTCCGTCATCATCAAAATGACACTTGATGAAGCACTTAGTCAACTCGCTACCAAGTCAGTTACCTCATACAAAAGGTTTTTTAATCGATCTAACGCATACTATGTTATGAAACATAGTAGTAGTAACATTAAAAATGTCCAACACTATCTTAGATCAAAAAAAATCGAACATACCTACTAGGGTAGTTCCATGTTAAATCAACACACTTTTAATTAAATTTTTACCTCACCATCTCAGATTTCGGTGAAATTTGGAAAACTTATTGTTTGTGGATGCTGAAACTAAGAAAAATACGCAAACTCAAATTTTTATCTCAAGCCGTTTCGAAAATATGGCTGTGTGAACTTTCAAATTTTCGGCCAAAAACCGGAAACTTACTTTTTTGAAATTGCTTTAGGAGCTGTCCTAGTTGAGCTACAAAGCTGGAAGAGGCTTCATTTTGCAGCATTCTTTATGCTCTTTCCAGTGATATATAATATGCTATACGTTATAAGAAAAAAGTTTAGTCAAAAAACAAATTCATATTTTTTCATATCTTATGTTGAATATTTTATTTTGTAGTTTTTTGTAAGTATTTTTATTTTTGAATTATATATTTATATTAGTTTTAAATGATATAGAATGCCAATTTTTTCTGAAAATATATAACTCTTCAAGGTAGATAGGTATTATAATTTGGTCAAAACGGCCTATTAAAGAAAAACAAGTATCAATCAAACTTTTCTTTAACAATGAAGCCATTACCACCGCATTTTTATATTTCGCCAGGTGATTGACAATAGTACTAATCATTTTTAGAATAATTTTGAAAATTTTAAATTATGCACTTTATGGAAAAATATTAAGGGGCCGTTCAAGTATTACGTAACGCAATTTTTGAAGATTTTTGACCCTCCCTCCCCCTCTGTAACGCTCCGTAACGTTTTCATGAACCCCTCCTCCCCCCCTATAAACGTTACGTAACACCCAAGTGGCCATTTTTACCTAAAAGTCACAAATATGTTGCGCAAAGTACCGGAAAGTTGCTAAAATACCGTTTTTATTGTTTTAATTGTGTTTTCGTTAATAATAAACAAAACAAGAGATTTTTATTTAATAAACAATCATACATAATGTGATATGCTGAAAAAGGCTCAAATTTGTCCTAATAAACTTTTACTACTAATCTTACATTTAATTATGCCGTTTTCCTGACTTAGCCCTGTCGTTGCATTCATTTTTAGCTAACTTCATCCACCATTATTTTTCTCATGCATTATTCAATTTTCGCTTATTAGCAGGTTTTCACTTTGAAAACCCGCTTATTGAAATGGGTGCGATTAGCAAAGTAGGACCTAGGCCCAAGATAGTTTTTCGTTTCATGACATTTCAGGATGCTTTGCATCAAGAACCCAATTTGAAAAGTCTCTTTTTCTCTACATATGTATGTAATATATATATATATATATATATATATATATATATATATATATATATATATATATATATATATATATATATATATATATATATATATTATATATATAAATATATATATCTTATATATATTCTCGTGTCACAATGTTCGTTCCCATACTCCTCCGAAACGGCTTGACCGATTCTCATGAAATTTTGTGAGCATATTGAGTAGGTCTGAGAATCGGCCAACATCTATTTTTCATCCCCCTAAATGTTAAGGATAGTCCACCCCTAAATTTTTATTTTTATTTTTTAGACAAAATTTTTGTTTTTATTTTTTCATGATACAGCATACAAAAATACATACAATCCTAAATTTTCACCCTTCTACGATCAACACTTATTTTTTATTTGTTAAACTCCTTCGAAATGACTCGACCGATTCTCATGAAATTTTGTGTGCATATCGGTTAGGTCTGAGAATCCGACAAAATCTATTTTTCATCCCCCTAAATATCGAGGGTAGTCCACCCCTTAATTTTTTTCTTTATTTTTCTGACAACATTTTCTGTTCTATTTTTTTATGATACAGCATTCAAAAATATATACAACCCTAAATTTTCACCCCTCTACGATCAACCCCTATTTAGATAGATAAAAATAATTTATATGGCAGAACAACGTTTGCCGGGTCAGATAGATAGATATGTAGATAGATAAATAGATAGATAGATAGATAGATAGATAGAAAGATAGATAACTATCTAGATAGATAGATAGAGATACATTAGCAGATGAATATATAGAAAGACAGATAGATAAAAATGATTTTTATGGCAGAACAACGTTTGCCGGGTTAGATAGATATGTAGATAGATAGATAGAAAGACAGATAACTATCTAGATAGATAGATAGATAGTTAGATAGGTAGATATACATCGGCAGATAGATGAATAGATAGAAAGATAGATAGATAAAAATAATTTATATGGCAGAACAACGTTTGCCGGGTCATTTAGTATATATATATATATATATATATATATATATATATATATATATATATATATATATATATATATATATATGTATATATATATATATATATATATATATATATATATATATATATATATATATATATATATATATATATATATATATATATATATATATATATATATATATATATATATGATCGTATGTATGTAGGTAGATAGTTTCGTAGTTTCGCTCCTGTGTATTACGTGTTTAAAACACTTAATGAAAACTGGCAACGGAAACAAAATCTAAATGACGAATGATACAGTCGAGATATTCCCCATAAAACATAAACGGATAGAGTTGCCAACTTGGGACAACAAAATAAAACTGACTTACAATACAATCGAGGGATTCCCCGTGAAAAATAAACGAAAAGAGTTAACAACTTCGGAGATTCAAATTTTCTAGTTTTTTATTTCAATAAAAATCAATGTTACGTAGCGCGTTGTTCGAGCCCCCCTCCCGCCCCTGTAACGCATCGTAACGTTTTACAAGACCCCCCTCCCCCAAGTTGCGTTACGTAATATATGAAATATGAATTTGGATTTTGATGAAACTTTTTTCTTATAACGTATGGCATATACGATATCACTGGAAAGAGCATATAGAATGCTGCAAAATGACACCTCTTCCAGCTTTCTAGTGCAATTAGGACAGCTCCTAGAGCAAAAAAGTAACTTTTCGGTTTTTGGCCGAAATTTTGAAAGTTTACACAGCCATATTTTGGAAACGACTGGAGATAAAAATTTGAATTTTAAGAGAGTTTTTTAGTTCCAGCATTCACAACGAGTATTCCAAATTTCACCGAAATCTTAGATGGTGAGGAAAATTGGGTGTGTTTATTTGACATGGAATGACCACTATATTTTTATCCTGTTGCATGTTCAAGTAAACTTTCCTTATGTTTCATTCATTAGTGACGGCGTTGGTCAATTTGTGTCTAATAAACTTGGAACACTACGTTTTATGCACATCTTTATTAATCTTTTGTAGTATTTTTAATATGCTAAGTGCGATCAAAATAGTTTGAATAAACGGCATAAAAATCATACGTGTATTCTCAGGCTGTTTTTCAGAAATATCATCAAGAATATCATTTAGAAAAACAGTGCCTGCAAACCGCTATTGTACGTAATAATTAAAAGAATTGAAACGGCTAATGACAATATGACTTTTTAACTAATTTATCGGTTTGAATTAGGTATGTCGTTAACACCGACTACTACTTTATTGGTCGTAAAGTAAAATAACAGATACTTGAATAGATAAGATAATTGCAAATTGTCAGGTACCTGGCATAATGAATCTCGTACTAGATAGGAAGTTAATATTCGTTTTAGTTTTTCTAGTTAACCTCCTTTGGTATCAGGTATATAGAATACGTATTTCGCCAATTACGCATATACAATTTTGGTACATAACCCACATTATTTCTTTCTAAAATCACCCAATTTACATGATTGTCACGAATTGCGAGCACAATACAGTTCTATGAGAACTGTATTCCATTGAATGGACGTCAATCAAGTATATATTCAACAGAATTGTTCACGAAATGTCTGTGTTCAATGGCTTCATTTAATATTTCTCAAATTCCCGGTAGATTATATTTCTGAAATATCGTGTTTTCAGGTTAATTCTATCGGCAGCATTGACTCGAATGCTAGTTTCAGAAGAAAATTATCAAAGAGGGAAAAAAAACAATTGAAGAAACAAGAAAAATTATCTAGAATGAAGAGCGAAAATGGTGATATTAATAATAAGCAAGACGGCGTAGCTGAAAAACTATATACTGGTGAGAAATAAGTAATTCGTCACAAATGAAACTTAATTTAAAAGTTTAATATTTTTTTAGAATTACCTGAAACATCTTTCACAAGATCCATCTCTAACCCGGAAGCTGTGATGAGGAGAAGAAGACAGCAGAAATTAGAAAAAAAACTGCAGCAGTTCAGATCGAAAGATGGCGGACCTGATACAGGTATAGACATTTTTCTGTTGTGATTCATCTTCATAATATATTTTTTATTCATTGGCCTTACTACGCTTCTTTCAAAAAATCTACTTTGAAAATTTCATTGTGTTAATGTTAATATTAAAAAATATTTTTATGTTTTATGCTCAAGATTTTAC
The DNA here is from genome assembly GCA_030704885.1 of Cynegetis impunctata. Lineage (NCBI taxonomy): Eukaryota > Metazoa > Arthropoda > Insecta > Coleoptera > Coccinellidae > Cynegetis > Cynegetis impunctata. The sequence goes on from JARQZK010005074.1 coordinate 10,205, forward strand.
TCATTCAAGGAAATGCACGTTTTTTTCTAACTCGTGCAATCATAAAGCCCATTGAATCAAATATTGCATACAAAAGTAGAAAAGTAGAAATAAGAGTCTACAAATATGCATATAGTGCAATGAATACTCGAAACGAGATAGTTAGCGGATTCTTTAGGCACGATGACTAGCATTCGGGAGATCCCAGGTTCAAACCCCTATGTCAACTGGTGGTCTGCCATGAGTTTTTCTTAGTTTTACCCATGGCGAAGTTACGGGTATCCGCACGACGCGCCTGGATGGTAGCCTAACTGGTAGAGTTAAAACCGCTAGATACTCGCACGTCGAGCCGGTAGATGGTAGCTGGTCATACGGAAATTAACCCGCGTAGAGTACAGATGTGTGGTTGAAATGGATGATTTAAGTAGTGACAGTGATGATTTTTGTTTATTAGAAAACAATATTACAAAGTGGTTTTTACAACAGACATCTGAAAAAAGGTTTACGGTACATTCTATTGATCAAAAAAGACAAGAATTTGGAGAATATCATCATGTAATTGTTTCTTCTCGTATTTGAAAATGAAGCGGAAAACTTTTTAGGACAAACAGTCCGAAATTTTGCCACCCGATATGAAGAATAACAACATTCTTTCAAATTAAATAAAGTAATTTCAAATTTCGCGAAACACTTCCTAGATTCAAGTCACTCTTTTCCAGGCATACCTATATAATATAAACATTTCACATATAGCTCCGAAAAGTAAGAAACCAAATATTTTAAAGTACATAGAAATATATAAATATAATAAAAATAACCCAGTCAATTCGTTGAATGATCAAACAGATGTACGGAATTCTCCAATATTTGACCCCTTCTAGAATAAATTTATGTTGTTAGCAAGCTCTTCATTTACAAGGGTTAAAATTCAATAATACCAGTAATTATAATCTTTCAACGCCTTGCTTTGTATGCCTTCTATGACCGACACTGTAGTACAATGCAAAAATATTCATTCGCTTAAAAATGTAGTAGTACTGCGAACCTGCTGTCGTAAACAATTTAATAAAAATAGTGATACAAAAAACAAAGTAAAGTGTTTCTCATTTTTATTTGAAAATTTATTATCACAAAGTAATGGACAAATCCATCCAATATTTAGTATTTCAGTTCTGAATATGAAAATGATCTTAAATTTCTAATTAAGATCTACATTCATTTCTACGGCAACACCATCTCATATCCATTTCGCACGCTGGTCGCTGGTAGCTGATAGCTGGTATGAATGTAAAATGTTGTTCTTCCAGCTACCAGCAAGGTAGCCCGCTAGCGTACAAGCGACCGGACCTTCGCGCACGTACGGTACCCCATAAGGAACTACGAAGATAATTCTTGCAGCCAGGCAACCAGCTAGGCTACCAGCTATCATCCTGGCTCGCTGTGCGGATACCCTAAGGGTATCCGCACAACGCGTCTGGATGGTAGCCTGGCTGGTAGCTGGTAGCTGGTAGAATGTAAAATGCTGTTCTTCGAGCAACCAGCGAGATACCCCGGTAGCATAAAATCGACCGGAACTGCGCGCACGTACGGTACCCCATAAGAAACTACGAAGATAATTCTTGCAGCCAGGCGACCAGCTAGGCTACCAGCTACCATCCAGGCTCGTTGTGCGGATACCCTAAGTCACTGCTTGCAGACTTTAGGTGCATTCGCGTTGGGCGCTTACACGCTATATGTGCTCACAATTATAAGCACAAATAATTGGTGTTCATGTTGACTACTAGCGCTATGAAAATATTATTCGTTATGGACGTTATGAGAATTAGTTATTTGGCGAATGTAAGAAGTATTATAATAATAAATAATTTATTGGAAATTATTAACGATGATTCCCACGATATAGTCTGTCCAGCGAGAGTTGCACGTCATCAATTGTATATGACGTCGCTCGTGCACTGTTGCCAGACGTAATAAATAATCTTAAATCTAATTAGCTGACCCAATTTTCAACAAAAATGAGATATCTTGCATATACATATTCGACATGGTGGGCATTTTTAGCGACAAATTCAAATTAACTATTGTTCCCTACTCTGTCACTCTATATTCATCGATCGATAAATCGAACTTTTATTCAGAAAATCTTCGAAGAATTAGGTTATCTCGGCGACTGTCAAAAGTGAGATGCCGATTGCCGGCGCATTGGTCGACAACATTGCAAATTTTGAAATAAAATGACAACTTAACAACCATTCAACTTATTTTCAACTCGGAATGTTAATTTTTTTTAAAAGATGCATACGATTTGATGTGTTAAGGACAGAATATTTGTCGAAATGGATGATCCGGTCACTAACACCATATTACTACTTTTTTTAAAAATTGCTTACGATAAGAATTTTGGATATTTCGAATTTTATTTATTTGGGTAGGTAGCATTGGGTCGTTATTTGCGCATGACTGTGACGGAAACTCTCGCAGGACAGACTATAGTATTCATTGAAAATGAATGTAAATAGCTTGCCATTCTGAATTCTGATCTGTCAAAAATAAATTAATTATCGTCAAGAGAAGTTAGGTTAGCTTACGCTGACGAAGCATTCGTGTTAACGAAAAGTGAGATTTAGCGCTCACGCTTTTCCTGCCCTACCTCGATGGAGTAAGCGTGTGTGAGCGCGAAAACTACCTCCACAACCGAGCCATGAGTGTGATTTTTTGACTCTCACAGCGCCAAGTCGAACGCTGAAAACGACGATTAATCGTGCTGAAAGCGTGTAAGCGCCCAACGCGAATGCACCCTTTAAAGGAAAAAAAAAAAAAAGGAAACACACGTGTTTCATTCCTCCCTGAAGTATGTGTCAGGGAGGCGGGCAGCTTGAGTTTGGGATTAACTCCTTCAGCCAGATCAGAGGATGCACTTGTATGTACAAGTGCATTAAGGATAGGTGAGACGGGATATTTATGGAACATAGGAAGTGTGGGTAGGGTTCAGAGGATTAATACTGGCCCAGCATTCGCCTTATAAGTTTGCAAGCAGTGACTTACATTACCATGAGGAAACCTCTGAGAAAAACTCATGGCAGACCAGTCGGCCCCGGGGTTTGAACCCGAGACCTCCCAAATACTAGCCAGCGTACCTAACATACTCGACTAACTAGCTTGGTAAACCCTTTAAAGGCGACTGGGCCAGTATTTATCCTCTGAACCCCACCTCACCACCTCTTCCATAAATTATCCGGTCTCAACCACTTGCCTCTCACAATCTTGAGGGTGGAATGAAACACTTGGCTAATGCACTTAAGTGAACCTATACTTTTGAAGGATAGATATTCACATAATTGTTTCTTATTCCCAAAAGTACAGTGTGTCCAATTTTCGATACTTTTGAATGGCATCTCCGTTATTTTTGAAGATAGAGGGTTGCGGTTTTCGCGACACTGTGCTACTTTTTCGTAAAACTGAAGATGCCGTCAACAGAGTTTTAATAGCCCTTTAAGTTTTTAAGATACAGGGCGTTTTTGAGAATGTTGCATTGTGGGTTCCCCGTCGTATCGTCGTTATCCTTCATCTTATAGAAAAGGTAATACAACATTCTTATAGATTTTTTTTCCGTAGAATGCAGGGTTGTAGATAATTTTTGTTACATGTTTACTATTTTCGAGTTATAAAGCAAACTTATGTTTTTTTAAATAGAATACCCTGTATATTTATAGACTATAAAATTTGTCTTTTTTTTACCTTTTCAAAAATATATGATAGTATAAACTTTTTTTCAGAAACGCGCAAATAAATGACAATTTTCTAAAATTGAATGAATAATTTAATAGTAGGCCATGGATATTGTTCACGACAAGAAACAAAAATAAATGTCAAACCAATATTATCGGTTTTTGTATCGACTTTTGGTTTATAAAGGTGTTTATTTTCGTTCTTTTGGTATTATTATTTAATTGATATTAATCAATGTCTTCGAATAATACAGAGTATGGAAATTATGAAAAATATGATATGCTGGTATGTTTTATACAGAGTAATGAAACTTCTGAAGAAGTTTCGGAATTATATTTCCTAAGGTAAGTAAGCTATAATGGCTATGAAAACCTCTATTATCATTTTAATTCTTTTCTTGTTAGATATCCAGAAAGAAGGCAACCGTTTTTTGAGATATTTGCTCGTTTAAGAGGAAATTTTGTTGAGCACGGATCAACAAACAGAACAGGGAAATAAAAGAAATAGATACTTTGGGATATATAGAAGCAACACCTTTGTCTTTATAGAAAAATTGAGAAGGAAATTGGTGTGCCAAAAACTGACAGCATTGCAGAACTTCGAGAGGCAATTCACTTAGCCTTTCGTAATCTGCGAATGAGAACAAAGGTTCTTTCAGACGCTATTCAGAGAATTACAAAGATGTGCCAATTTTGCATCTGAAAAAATGGTCGTCAATTTGAACATCACTTTCAATTTTTTCAATAATGTTATTTATTTGTGTTTGTAATATTGTTACTTTACGCTACAAAACTGTTGACACAAACTTACTGATAGAAAAAAGATCTATAGGTATTTTTTAAGTGAAAGATACCTATAGGCAAGGTATCCAATTCTTTGTTAGTAATATGTAACTTTCACTTGATCATTGTTGTTATCCATGGCCATCTATTGATTTATGCATTTAATTTTAGAAAATTGTCATTTATTTGCGTGTTTCTGAGAAAAAATTCATACTATTATATATTTCTGAAAAGGTAAAGGAAGACAAATTTTATAGTCTACAAATATACAGGGTATTCAATTTAAAAAACAAAAGTTTGCTTTATAATTCAAAAATAGTAAATATGTAACAAAAGTTATCTTCGCCACTGCATTCTACGGGAAAAAGTCTATAAGAATGTTATTTCACCTTTTCGATAAGTTGAACGATAAGTTGAAAATATAACATTTCAAAAATGCCCTCTATCTTAAAAACTAAAAGGGCTATTAAAATTCTGTTGACGGCATCTTCAGTTTTACGAAAAACTAGCAGTGTCGCGAAAACCGCAACCCTCTATCTTCAAAAATAACGGAGATACCATTCAAAAGTATAGAAAATTGGACACACTGTACACACAAGCACGATGACTAATATAATGTGTACCCAAAAAATATTATGTTTTTCAGGTGGAACTTTGAAAATATACGGTGAAGCCCTGTGCAAAGATGTACCTTACAAAACTCTTCTTTTATCAATTCGTGATTGTGCTGGTGCCGTAGTTCGCGAAATGCTTGACAAATATGGTCTGAGTAGGGCCGATCCTACTCAGTGGTGTCTCGTTCAAGTGAATACGAACTCTAATGGTACTACCGAATTTGAGTATGTGTTGGACGACGACGAATGTCCACTCTCAATCCTAATGAACTGTCCCAATACTGGTAAGCAAGTAATTTGATTTGTTTTTATCATGAATTATTCAACAATTCGCCGAAATCGTATATAATTGAAACTAAATCTGTATAATATATTGTTTATATTAACATAATGGATGTATTTTTCCTACATCCAATAGCTATAAGTAGAAGATCTTTTAGATTATTCGCCATATTGCTTTCGCTTCTTTTAACAGAAGCATTTCGTAAATTTTCGCAATTTCTAATGTTATTCTCCGAAATTCTGAATAGTTTTCCTGTTGAAATCTTAATAATTGTTCAGTATCTTATTTTCCTAGAATTAATTTTTTATTATACATTAATTCATGCCCTGCGAATTCCATTCCAATAGTTTCCTTCAAAATACCTGTTGAACACTGATCAGCGTATAATGAAGTTGTCAATAAGTTATAAATGTTGTTTTTTTTTTGGTTGGATTTTTGTTTCTCCCAAATTATTTTCACTCTCTCTTAAAATAATTTATACAAGGAATAAAAGAAACTCATTTACTTCAGTCTTTTACGAAATATTTTGCTCTAAGCATTTTGTTTTTAATTTTTGAAAGATTTCTTCACAAATAAACATGCTTCATATTTATTTATATATATATATATATATATATATATATATATATATATATATATATATATATATATATATATATAATCTCTTGATAATTATTAGCAATAACAGGCTGGTTGAATCTTAAAAAACTCGATTTTATTAAAAAGTTGACTTTTCACTACGATTCGTAATTGAAATTTCTTTGACATTTATTGATTTGAAAAAATTGAAAAGATAAGGCTGCTTTGTCTTGCTAATTATTTATTATATGCTATTCAGTCTAATATTAACATTCAAAATTGTTATCATTAGATGGTAAGGGAAACCAAAGAAACCTTTACCTACGTAATGTTTGAAAATAAAAATAATAGGGTACTATTTATCTAACAACAAAGAAATTAGTCATGGGAAAACATTAAAGATGTGGAGTAAAATTATCGGTATAGCACGTTTATATCGTAGTGAAAAGTCAACTTTTTAATAAAATCGAGTTTTTTAAGATTCAACCAGCCTGTTATTGCTAATAATTATCAAGAGATTAAAAATAGATCACAGGCAACAACAATTCGAATAAATAATTATATATATATATATATATATATATATATATATATATATATATATATATATATATATATATATATATATAGGGTGTTTCGTAAATAACACGCCAGAGTGACACTGGAGGTAGGTTGGCTTCAGGTCAATCAGATAACATCAACATCACCTTAGTAAAAGTTTTCTGGTTTTCGAGATATTGACACTTATGTTTTTCTCAAAAATCTATACTTTTTGGTCATTTTCTCGCCTGTTTTGAATATAAATAAGTTCTTACTCATGGTTTTTTTTCTTGTGCTATCATCGATATATGGTTGAGACAATCGACCTATCATTTCATTGAAAACTAGCTCGCTAACCTCAAAAAAAATCAAGTTGTTTCAATTTAATTTAAATCCGAAAACCTTAAGTAAAGTTCAACTATTTACTGTGAAAAAAATATTGTACCAGACAGAATCAGCAAATGATCTGAAAAACTAGCCTATTCAATGCTCTTTCGAAAACGGTATAAGATTTGTGGTTTTTCTCTTTCAAAAGTCTAAAAATTCCAATTTTTGTCATTGAAATCGTGCTACTTTCGAAATACACTGCGCCGCAAATTTAACGCATACATTAAATATTTCCTAAGTTTTGACTGAATATTTTCTCAGGCAGTGATCCGATTTGAATAAATTTTTCACCAAATAGTAGCTCCGTTTTTTGAGAAAATGTAATAGTTATAAGATTATCAAAAAAAAATGAATAAACTTATTGTATAGGGTGTTTGAATAGCGACATGTTTTCTTCGTCCAACAAGTTTGCATCCTTCTGCGGGCAATATCGAGTAGCTCAGGCAGAAAAAAATAGACGGTGTTATAAACGCATGTCTTCTGAGTAATTTTCAATCGTCTGTTTATCTTGAGCCGCTCGAAAGATATTCATGTTTTTATAACCGCTCTCACTTTTCAAACGAAATTTTTTAAAACTTTTTTGTTAACTGGTGAAGGAGACTGTGCAAACGAAATTTCATTAAAAGTTGACAACTTTGTTTATTTATTCATTTTGAATTGATTGTGCCGATACAAGATGTAAATTAATAAAGATATCAAAACAATGGTTTATAAAAACAATATACATATTTATTTATATACACAAAGTAAAATAACGCATGACCCTCGTTTTCGTGAAACTTCATCTTCTTCAGATGCTTGAAGCTAACTAATAAATAGGTTTCTTCGTTATATCGGATACAAGAAATAAAAAAATGACAAATTGTGTAGAAAGGGTAAATAGAAGGTGATGACAAATTAGTAAAGTGGGAAAACTACATTCTAAACTGGTAGTCAGGTAGTTCGGTAATTTTGAAAAGATTCGGAAGATGCTTGTAGTATGGAGAGACATACAAAACCAAATGAACATAGTTTCTACTTGTAAAGAAATTTTGTATACACACACTTCTTCACAAATTAACAAAAAAGTTTTAAAAAATTTCGTTTGAAAAGTGTGAGCGGTTATAAAAACATGAATATCTTTCGAGTGGCTCGAGATAAACAGACGATTTAAAAAACAAATAACTCAAAAGACATGCGATTATAACAACGTCAATTTTTTTCTGCCTGAGCTGCCCGATATTGCCCGCAGAAGGATGTAAACTTGGACGAAGAAAACATGTCGCTATTCAAACACCCTGTACAATAAGTTTATTCATTTTTTTGTTCATCTTATAACTATTACATTTTCTCAAAAAACGGAGCTACTATTTGGTGAAAAATTTATTCAAATCGGATCACCGCCTGAGAAAATATTCAGTCAAAACTTAGGAAATATTTAATGTATGCGTTAAATTAGCGGTGCAGTGTATTTCGCAAGTAGCACGACTTCAATGACAAAAATTGGAATTTTTAGAATTTTGAAAGAGAAAAACCACAAATGTTATACCGTTTTCGAAAGAGCATTAAATAGGCTAGTTTTTAAGATCATTTGCTGATTCTGTCTGGTACAATATTTTTTTCACAGTAAATAGTCAAACTTTACTTAAGGTTTTCGGATTTAAATTGAATTGAAACAACTTGATTTTTTTCGAGGTTAGCGAGCTAGTTTTTAATGAAATGATAGGTCGATTGTCTCAACCATATATTGATGATAGCACAAGAAAAAAAATATGAGTTAGAACTTATTTATATTCAAAACAGGCGAGAAAATGACCAAAAAGTATAGATTTTCGAAAAAAACATAAGTGGCAATATCTGGAAAACCAGAAAACCTCTACTGAGGTCATGTTGATGTTATCTGATTGATCTGAAGCCATTCTACCTCCAGTGTCACTCTGGCGTGTCATTTACGGAACACCCTGTATATAATATATATATATATATATATATATATATATATATATATATATATATATATATATATATATATATATATATATATATATATATATATATATATATATATTCTCCTAAACGACTGGACGGATTTTGATGAAACTTTTTATTTTTTAGTAGATTTTAGATTCACAATTGGCACTGCGATCGAATTCTAGGAAATTTTTGAAAATCTTTGACGCAATTTATTTCACTCAATTAATTTTATTAGTTTTTCTTGCATTTACGCTTATCAGAACATATAACCCCTAAATTTTACTTTTATTGACTTCTTTCTTTGTTTACTTTTCTTCAATTTGCAACGTTTGGCAAGACAATGTCTGTCGGGTCCGATAGTGTGTATATATATATATATATATATATATATATATATATATATATATATATATATATATATATATATATATATGTATATATATATATATATATTATATATATATATATATATATATATATATATATATATATATATATATATATATATATATATATATATATATATATATATATGTATATATATATGTATATATATATATATATATATATATATATATATATATATATATATATATATATATATATATATACATTCCTTAGATATAGTCGAATATTTCTCAGATGCTGCCGCTGCCTTTACTATGTTATTATATTCATCTATTCAAAGATAAAGCATTTCCAAATTAAACCCTAATTTACTTGGCAATTGTTTAGGATTACTAACCCATTATTAAAAGTTTTTCAACTAACAAATATTAAGTTCATTGCTGTTCTGACAGTAGAATTCTGTATTCGTACGCGTTCTTGATTTTGTATTCACGCAAGTTTGCCGACAGATGGCAGCAGGTATATTTATTACTTGTGTCGATACTCGGGCTATAATTTTCAGGCGACCCAGCTGAGTATTTATGTGTATCTTGTTAGGCAGTTTTAGCAGAAGTATATAAAAAACAATAGAGATAATTAGTGTTGACAATCGTCCGTGTAATTAATCTTCAAGAACATGCTATGTAGATTCATCTACATGTAACAAGAATTATTGCATCAACTTGTTTTCAGAAATATACCAAATTTCGTGACGACAAAAAAAGCCTTTTTCGATAACTTATGAGGTCTTTAGGTTAATTACAATTTGGATGAATTTGTTCCACTTCTTGATAACGTGAATAAGTAGTAATTGCCAATATTTTTTTATCGAATTATTAAGTATATCTCCTTCTTTGTGTACCTTCTCCACACGAACTTTGTTTATTTGAATTATTTTTCCCTATGTAGAAGAAACTTATGAATCAGTTTCGACCATGATTAGTAGTAGGTTATATGAGAATATGCTTTCAAGTAATTGTCACTATTATTCAATGATCAAATCAAAATAAAAGCTTTCCAACGAAATATATTACAGAATTTTATTCATATTAGGTACTAAACTGAAGAGGCAAGAATTGGAGAATTAAATGTGGGGTAGACACATGTATCTTCTTTCATGATTGATTGTTGCTATTAAGACTGTCTATCATTAAACGTCAGCTTACTCAAATCAGGAATTATTCATACACTATGAAGAAAATGTGTCTCACGAGACGAAATGGCTATTATTGTTTCTCGTCACTCTAAAATTAAATATGAAAACTTATATATACTTTAATTATGGATTATATCGGAAACTGAAGTAGCATTATATACCGTCATTTCTTTTATGTTAAAGATTCTTACCTTCCCAGTACTCACACAAAAGTTGAATACCCAGAACAAATTGATTCTCAGTGTCTTTATCTTTTAACTTGAAACTGAAGTAATTCATATAAGAGAAAGTTCAGTTCAACTTATCTATCCTTTGGTACTTTTGATTGATTCATATTTCCAACTTCAATATCAGATTCTGAAAATTAACAATAAAATTTAAATTCTTATAAGTAAGTATACCTAATCCAAAATATTCATCTTATTTAGAAGATAACAAGGCAGGCAGTATTGTTGATATAATGAAATATTTTTCCGGCTGCTCTAAGTATTTTCAGAAGATTATAATATTAAATCGATATCCATGTTGGAATGTATATCTGCACACTTGCTCTAGATATGTCTGGGAGTTATACCAGACATGACTTGTCAAACAGTCATGACAAAATGAATTTTCCGAAGATATCCTATATTTTTTCAGATTTTTTGCCAGCTAAATACGGAAATCTATTTATATATTTATATGGCATTTCGTAGGGTTGCCAACTCTCAAAAAGACCAACCCGTGAGAATTTTAAGAAGTCGGCTGGCTTGTAAGAAAATGTCGATCAATTTTAAATTTTGATTTACTTTGCTTTGGAGCAGCATCTAATATTTTACAGCTTTTCACCACGAAATCATAATCATTGAAGATCGAAGTTTGTTAGAGCGACGGTTGCGTATATTTTTCAAAAAAACCGGAGATATTATTGCAACCCGGGAGGTCGGAAGGTTAACCATTATTACCGGAGTCTCCGGGTAATCCGGGAGGGTTGGCAACCCAAGGCATGTCATATGTATTTTTTTCATTTGATTCTATTTAGTTACCTACCTATCTAATAGACAAACGAACTCAAAATTAAGTGTGCACTTTGATATATCCACAAGTATCCAGTTGTCTTCAGAATATTGTTTCATTCCTTGTGCCCTAAATAGAATAGATGCTTCACCAATGGAATTTTATTATTTTCCAAACTTTCGAACTTTAATTGTTTCAAAATCAGATGAACATTTAATACTTTATATACTAGGTATAGGTTGTTACTTCTAAATCATACAGATTTGTATAATATTCCTTAATGTTACTTGCATTTGTTTTACAAAAAAATTTGTATAACTTTTGTTTCAATTGATTGTTATTCAAAATAATGTAGTATTTCCGCAACTGATTTAAAACACTATTTTAATAGTATTTCATAAAGTATAAAGAGTGCTGTGTGTCATTTATTATATTATATTAATTCAAAAATTATTTCACACATCTTATAACTGAACAACGGTACCTAGTGCTTTTACATACAATTTTAGGCAAATATGAGAAGACCTAATAAAACAGACTCAATAGCAAGAAAATAAAGGGTGTAGTTGAAGCAGCTAAAGAATAAATTCAAAAAGCAATTGCATAGTGATCCCTGTTAAACATTATTCATAAGGGAAAAGATTTTGAAGCAACGTACCTAAGCATTTTTATATGATAAAATCTCTAATTATAAATTATTTAAGTTGAAAAAACACCCAACATTTTACTACGCTCCCTATTCTTCATTTTAAATCCTCTTCTCCCCGAAAGCCAAGTATCTAATCGACCTAAGAATGAGTTCCGAATAGATAACGAGCACTGATAATTGCCCCGAGGCTCTCTAGTTTTTACTTTCTTCTTAGCAACGAATAGAACAAGCCAAACTGGTTTAGAATTTATAGGCCTGATACTTAATATGTCGATTATTGTTTACGAATATAGGTAGATTCTTCATTGTTGAAGGACAATAACCCATTCGCCATAAACGGCGACTGTCTTAGTATAACGTGATGGAACGTTTGAATCAAGATTTAACCCCATGAATCATGTATTCAAACTTCGTGCATCTAAAAGATCCGCTTGGCCGTTTCGTTATCAACGGTCCTACAACTTCTATAAAGTTGCTTTCGTCGAGATACTCCTGCCCCTGCGCTTCCTGCAACGAGCGAGAGAGTGAAGGACCTTTGTCTCACCCGCAACAAACAATCAAGCTACGTACACCAAGAAACCAGAGAAACCGGCACTCCACTTCAGTGTTTGGTCGACGCGACTGGCGCATGCTTCTATGATCGCATTTCCGTAGAACCTCTTGGTGAGTGCGGTAAACGGGAGCGTCGCACTCTGCGACAACTAACAGTTGACCGGTTTGTCTGTCTATGGTTTATCTCGTATAATCAAGGAACATGAAAATGGGCAATTGTGAGGACGGGGCACACCAAAAAATCTGTGGTCTAGTTATTCACTCTGTGATCGATTCAAGTTATCCATAGAAATTATAACATTAACCATCGTGGAGACGATGGTTTAGGGAAGATGATGGACTGGGGAATTAGACGTATGTATTAAAGCGTTTTGTGTAAACTACGAGCGAATATTAGATTAAAACATAAAACTTCTGTTGGTGTCATTGCGGTTGTTGTTTATGTAGTAGATATACTGCTACACTAAACTAGAGAGAAGTAACTGATCTCAACAACAACAAAGAAAAGATTGTTCAAAAAGTCAACATAATACAACATATTATGTGTTGTCAGTTATGCTCAGTTGGGCTTACTTCCAAATGTTCTATAAAAAAGAAGAAAGTTTTAAAAAGCTGGAAGGTAGAGAACTGCAGTAAGCTTGAGTTTTAAATTGATTCACAAAGTATTATGAATGACAGACATTTTACTTTGTTTCGGTACGTGATTTTAGGTCACATTTAATTTTCGCTGAGACTAATTCTGTTATTTGTTATTACAGTTCATATAGTAGCTTCTTGGTTTTGTTTTCATTAGCGTTTTGTTTATATTTTCAAAAAGAAAATTTGTACCGTACTAACTAAGTATGCTTTACTTTGCAGTACGGAAAGAATTACTTTCATGAGTACTAAAGAAAACCGATTAAGTATCGCTTTTGAAAATTTCAATTTTTGTAAATTGAATGATTTGTTTGTACGAGATGAATATTTATGATTCGAAACGTTATCGCTTGTTCCGAAGAATGTCTTATATTGAGTTTAATATTGAAATATGTACTTTAGAAACAAAGGATATTTGAGTACAATTTCGTGTAATTTGTTTGTGTATTGCTTAATTCTGACTCCGAGGTGTAAATGAGTTCAAGTTCGATTGACATTAGGAGTAACATAACTTCCAATAGAAACTTACCTCGGAATCATTTTGGTGAATTATGTGGTACTATAAGGATCAGCAAAAAAGTATGCTATTATGTAGATATATTTCAGTCCTAATTGAAATATAATTGTAATGTAGATTATTGCTAAGAACTGTGCCATAATGGAGATAATAGAATTGATATAGGTACACATTGAAAGAATCTATATCATCTATTGCACAAATGACGCACCTTGACACCATCCTATTGTTTGATTGAACTTTGATTTGTCTCGAATTAATATATACTTTGAAGTAAGCTGAAATGATTAACCCTTGGAGTGACCCCGAAATTCATTTTTTGTTGAATGGTTCTTTAACAGAGATTCCATTAAGAATTCATTCTCAATATACCTATTCCATGAAAAAAATTGTTTATTTCTCATTTTATATAAAATATAAGAAAAATTAATTTATAATTACCTATACTTACCTAAATAATAATATTGTAGTTATTTCATTACTTTCACCTTCATAAAATGCCTATCATTCCATTGCTAGTATGGTGAGTTCTGTATTCGGATGCGCTTGAACAAAAAACTACCAATTAATACATAAATGCAGTCATCATTGCCAATAACTACCGACTACTGCTGAAATTAGTACCAAGAATACCAAATAGTGTCCATAATACCGAATATTGTCAAGTACCTACTAGCACGTTCTGCGTACAATTTGTACTTATAGGTATGTATTGCTAAGGAAATACGCATCACGTATAGTAATAAGTAATGGTTACTAAGAAGGTACACACGAATATCAAAGTATTCATCCGTACCAAATTGACTCGTTTACTGAAATAATAAATGTTTCATGGATACTTATCAAGTCTGTCAGACTGGAACAAATTTATTGTGGGATAATTACTCATGATCGAAAAATTGATTGCCTTGCTACGCGTACATGTTTTGGAGTTTGTAGTTTTCATCAGAATGGCTTTGTCAGTTTGGAAGTAGAACAAAATGCAGTCCTTGAATTTATGATTGAAGCAATAATTCTTTTGTCCCACTGCAGAAACTGCCCGGAGAAGCGGAGACACTACGAAAGTAAACGACAGTTTTTCTGGTGCAAATTGTATTGAAAGCATATCGGTTCAAATATTTTTACCTCATTCTATGTTTGAGAGTCTTGCCATGTGCTTTTTCGAAAACTCGTCCATAGAGAATTAACAATAATCATTCCCTTTCATGTATTTCTTGAGCTGTTCCATTGCTGCTGAAATTCCTTCTTGAGGTCTTCCTTTATTAATCGTATTTTGCCGTACACTGTATAGACAGTCAACAGTGAAGTTCGGAAGTAATTTTTGTATCCTTTTTCTCGAGATTTTTTGATATCGAATATATTTATATATATATATATATATATATATATATATATATATATATATACATATATATATATATATATATATATATATATATATATGTATATATATGTATATATAGGTATATATATATATATATATATATATATATATATATATATATATATATATATATATATATATATATATATATATATATATATATATATATATACACAGGGTTGCGATAAAGTATGGAACCAAGTAAATATCTTTCGAACGAAAAGGAGAATATTTATGAAATTTTGCAGGTAAGTCCAATGGCGCAAAATGCATCTGATGATTTTTTGTTGATAATATACTTCCGGTTGTACCGGAAATAGACCCTAAGTCGCTTATTTTAAATGGGATACCCTATATATTATTACATTTTTGGATTCTACTTAACATTCTAGGCAGATTCTATGCATCATGTCATATACCTAAGTCTAAGCGTTTTTGACATATTCAATAAATTAATATAATTATCAGTTGTTCCTATAAGTGAGCCTTTTTTACTTACTTTGGGTTAGATTCCTTGTTGAAAAGGACCTACTTTAATAGATTTTGTATAATATTTGGATGACTAGTCATACAGGGTGTGCAAAAAATAAGATCTAAAATGAGATTGAGAAAACTGACAAAAATCAATTCAACTTCTTTTGAGTTTTTTACATTACCGTAAAAAAACGTTCAGATAAACAAATTGATGTTGTGTGTATGCATATGTAGTAAGTAATAAACGAGTATAACGATGATTTGAAATTAAAATACGATCGTCGCTATCCTAGATCTAATTGTTTAACGATTGAATGCAAAATTGCCATATAAAAATATCAAATTGGCAATATTTCGAAAACTTCAAATTTTAGGTGAAGATAACCTCATACAAAGTTAGCTTCTTTTTAAATGCTTAATACTACAAAATAAAGAATATGGGGGGTTTCCATTTGAAAAAATTAATTTTGTCAGTTTTCTCAATCTCATTTTAGATCTTATTTTTTGCACACCCTGTATAACTAGTTATCCAAATATTATCCAAAATCTATTAGAGTGGGTCCTTTTCAACAAGGAATCTAACCCAAAGTAAGTAAAAAAGGCTTCCTTATAGGAACAATTGATAATTATATTAGAGCTTGCAATCGTCGTTTTTGACATAAAAACCTAAATATGTCAAAAACGCTTAGACTTAGGTATAGGACATGATGCATAGAATCTGTCTAGAATCTTAAGTAGAATCCAAAAATGTAATAATGTATAGGGTATCCCATTTAAAATAAGCGACTTAGGGTCTATTTTCGGTACAACCGGAAGTATATTATCAACAAAAAAATCATACATCAGATGCATTTTGCGCCATTGGACTTACCTGCAAAATTTCATAAATATTCTCCTTTTCGTTCGAAAGATATTTACTTGGTTCCATACTTTATCGCAACCCTGTATATATATATATATATATATATATATATATATATATATATATATATATATATATTTATATATTTATATTTATGTAACAGTAACATTCGTAGAAAAATGAAGGACACCCTACTGCGTAGCCCTAGGAATGATAAAACCCCTCGGCGCATGTGCATGTCGTCAATATTTTTTGAATGTACCTATTATATAAATTAAATAACAATGAAAGTGGATTTTACGAATGAAATGAAGGAAAATTGCAATAAATGTATTAATAAGTCGATATTACGAATAAAATCCGTGAAAATTTAGCAAAAAAATTCATTGTTTGACTGTCGAATTTGAATATCCTATCCCGGCTCATTTTGCTGCAAATTATGAATCAAATTGATAAGATATCTCTATGGATGGGAAGCAGACACAGACGCAGAATCAAGCTTAAGCTATCAACGTCGCTTGGTTACCGTGGCACACAGAGCACTTCGACGCATGTTTTGTAGGACTTCGTACCTATCGACTACCGAATTGGCGCATGCGCATTTCGTAATGCCTATCTAAAAAACGCTATAATTTTTTATTCTTCGTTGGGAAAAATTGGGAATTCAAATTCCCTAATGAAATCATATGTGTTTTATCGATATCCGTTGGAATTTTTAAAATCGGGCCAGTTACCAACTTTTTTTGTGAGACTATAGCCCCTTTAGCTTCGCCTCGGGGTAAAAAGTATACTTAGTGTAAAACTCGCATGGAATGACCATTTCCTACTCGTATGATTTGCAGCACTCACCTGCGGCTCGTGAGCTGCAAAAAATGGAATGCCAATTTTTGTTCTTTCACTGAATGAAGGAGAATTCAACTACATATCGATCTGTATCAATATCCTCTAAACCTATGCCTGCTTGGTTTCAAGTTCAAGGATGACTCTTTCGTATATTGAGAGAAATTCATCACTAGTCTCATAGTAGCAAGTAGTGCTTTGCATAGTTTGCTATGGAAATGAGAAATGTCATGATTTCGATAAATAAACTCATTGTCAGATTATTATTGTATTGTCCCACCTGAACCCCCTCCCTTATATCTGTGCTGGTGCTTCCCCATGGGACAATACAAATAGCGGCAAGAGACTTTGCTCTATCTTTGTTCCACCGCTGCCATTTGTATGCAGATATTTCTTGTTTTTTGTAGTGTATGAGGTTTTGCACGTCCACAGCATATCCAGATTAAGTTGAATGGTTGAAATTGAGTTGGATGTTAGAGAAGGGCACTGTAGTGGTTCCAATTATTTTCCCCAACAGCCGTCATTTTAACTTGAAGATTTCATATGTTTTCGTGGATTTTGAGGGTTTTGGGCACCTCCACAGCTTCTGGTGATTGAGTTAGACTCCAGGTCTTTAGGGTTGAAATTTAGTTTCACAATCTGTGGGACGCGAACATATTGAATTATTGTATTGGGGGCGCGAGAAACAAATGAAATGATCATCTGCACACACAATCCAAACAAAAGACTTTTTATTTTTCACTTTTATATAATATGTTTATTTCACCTTGGATACGGTTGCTATAAGCATACCCATTATGCCTTAGACCATAACGCCCGCATTTGCGGGCGTAATGGATCATTTTATGATGAGAAATGAAGCAACTTTCATTGATTAAATACTTCATAATCCTTGTCGTATAAGACTCTGGATTTCTCCGGCAATGAATTATTTGCAGCTTTGGCTGCATTTTCTATGATATTCTTGAGTAAATTCATTTTCATTTCCATTATTTCTATAAGACAACACAAAGAAAGCAGCAATGACATTCACTGAATATGATGACAAAAATATTCACAGAATTCAAAATATCAACAAATGACATGCCTACTATGAGAAGGAAAATGGAAAGTATAAGAGCAATGAACTGATGTTCATTGGGGGCGCGAGAAACAAATGAAATGATCATCTGCACACACAATCCAAACAAAAGACTTTTTATTTTTCTCTTGTATATAATATGTTTATTTCACCTTGGATACGGTTGCTATAAACACACCCATTATGCCTTAGACCATAACGCCCGCATTTGCGGGCGTAATGGATCATTTTATGATGAGAAATGAAGCAACTTTCATTGATTAAATACTTCATAATCCTTGTCGTATAAGACTCTGGATTTCTCCGGCAATGAATTATATTTGCAGCTTTGGCTGCATTTTCTATGATATTCTTGAGTAAATTCATTTTCATTTCCATTATTTCTATAAGACAACACAAAGAAAGCAGCAATGACATTCACTGAATATGATGACAAAAATATTCACAGAATTCAAAATATCAACAAATGACATGCCTACTATGAGAAGGAAAATGGAAAGTATAGGAGCAATGAACCGATTTTAAAATCGATTCCAGGAGCTGCAGAGTTCCGTCACTCAAGTCGTATTTTTTTTAATTGTAGAGAGGATACACGAAGTGAGAATCGAATAGGGCAATTGTGTATTGAAGGTCGAGGTGCGATTCGCATGGAAAGTAGTCGCTGGCTAGGTGAGATGAGAATTGAATGAAAAATTTTCTCAACCCAGCATCACCGCGAAGTGCATCGCGTGTATGAAAAACCGTAAAATCCATACATTAATACATATAAACTACCAAATCCATAAAATCTTCTAATGAAGCCTTCACGTACCAAATTTCATCTCTCTAGCTCAATTTCCAGAAGCTGTGGAGGTGAGCTGAAGCTTAAAAAATATGAAACAAAGGAATAAAAGTGGTGGCAATTAAAGAATGAAGTCAATACCGCCAAAAAGCACTTTCCTAACATAAACAAATGTTCAACCCTCTAACACAATCTGGACGGAGTTTTGAGCTTCAAAAATCCTTCGAACTCTGGGTAAATTACTTGCAGAAAATCTCTAAATAAGCCTAGATTCATCCCTCGGGCCGAATGTTTCCCTCCGGGCGTAAGGATCTATATAACGCACTTGGTACATAAATAACTATTCAAGTGTTACATTTTATCGTATTAGGAATTGGAGGCGCGAGATACAAATGGTTAGGGGGACGCAATTCACATTATGATAGGAAATTGGGCCGCGAATTCTTAAAGGTTGAGAAACGCTGACTTAGGAGATTAGGAATTTGTAGGTAAAAATAACAAGAATGAGGGCGTAACACGACCCTAGTGACGAAGGTCTGCTGCTCACGCGTTAAACATATCACTGTCAACTTCACCCTCCAATATTGAATACTCTCAAGGCACTGTTATATAATAAATAACATGGAAATAAAAGTTATTTTGAAGATTCGTCTAAGAGACCTGAAAAAAGAATGTAATCTGCGAAGGGTGTGACCGCCGAAGGAAACACCAAGGGGGTCTACCTGTCTTTAAATAAGGACCTTATTCCAACAGTTCACCTTTCTAGGCAACTACGCGCATGATTGACTCTCCCTCCGCTCACAATTTATCCTTGATTATTACATAATTATATTTACATTAATTACTTAAGTCATAAATATTTGTTCTGAATATAGTTGATTAATCTTTAAAACTTGATTTGTACGATAAATTTCCTCTCGCGTAGTAATCCTATTTAAAATATATGAAACTCTTTCTTGTAGGAAAATTTATGTAGAATAATTCAGTACATGGATATTTTTTCTTGGCGGCTGTAGTTTGCGAGTTATTCACGATAAACGTAAAAAGGAAAGCTTTAGTATTCCCGAGGGGTTAACCGCGCTAGGAAATCATGTACACTAAAATACTAAATTGCATAAAATTGCAAAAAAATTGCATAAAATAGCAAAAAATTGCATAAAATTGCATAAAATTGCAAAAATTTGCAAAAAATTGCATAAAATTGCAAAAAATTGCAAAAATTCCAAAAAGTTTCAGAAAATGCTAACAAAAATTTCAAATAATGAAATGAAAAATTTGAAGAAAAATTGCAAAATATTGTATGAAATTGTAAAAAATTGCAAAAAAATTTCAGGAAATTCATAGAGAAATTCCAAAAATTTTTACAAATTTAATAATGAAGCTAAAAACTATATATATACCTAGTTAAAATGTTCAAATAAACAATAGTATAGGTATACAGGGTGTCCTAATTGCCATGGGCCACTATTGCTATCTCGGTAACTATAAGAACTACAAGGTTGGTCAAATTAGAAAAAATTTGCAGTTTTTGAAGAACATTGAAAATCTAGTTTCATATTTGAAAAACAAAAATTCTATCTCGAGCTACGGGGGTTCTTCGAAAAATTGCTCAAAATTATTTGTTTTGAATATCTCAACAATTATAATTTTTACAAAAAATTAGTGAAAAGAAAAATTTATGCATTTTGGACCTTCTTCAATTTGGTATTTTTTAAGGAAATTTGGTTCGTCTAGTTTTCGGTATATTACCATCAAGTTACTTTTTTAAAATACAGACCTGTATTTTTTATTCCATTTCTCGAAAAAACTTTTTTTTCTGATTTTAACGATGTATCACATGTTCATATTTGTTTGCGTTTCAATGATAAAAAGCCAAAATTAAAGCTTTATTGAGTTTTACAAAAATGAGAACATCAGAGGTGGCTTAGATTACCAATAAAACAATTGCCTATTTCAATAACATAAACAGACTGTTGCAGCGTGTAATGAAAGAAACTGTTTATTAAGTTTTTAAACATTCAAACTTTTTCTCATTTAATTAAATTCAAGTTATGTAATAAACCTTAAAACTTCCTTATTTTTTAAAATTACTTTTGTCAAAATTCAAAGTGGATGATACATATCTAATGCATTTGCTTCATCTTTCCCATTCTCTGCCGTTACAGATGTTCCCCATTCTGAAGCATCATTAAATGATCCGTATAGTAGCAAATTTTGCTCTAGCCTTGCAAAAATTATTCTATTCGGTAAGCGCCTTTCGGGGTACGAATTTTGATACATTTGAAGGGCTCTTTCAGCACTTCGAAATGCTTTTGCATAACAAAAAAATAAATCTAATTTTTCACCATTGGAAAACGCTACCATATTGGTTTAAACTTACTTTGACACGGCACATGTATTATGGATCATAGGCTTTTATAAGCAATTGTTTCTCTTTGCTCTATGATTATACCTATGATAAAATGAAAAAAGTGCCAAAAATAGTTTTTTACCATTTGAATACAAATGAATATGGCATGTGATACATCGTTGAAATCAGCATTTTTTTTAAATTGGAATGAAATACCAGCTTGAAGAACGTTTAAAATGCAAAAAAATTCTTTCTCACCAATTTTTTGTAAAAATTATACTTCTTGAGATATTCGATCAAATAGTTTTGAGCAATTTTTCGAAAAAACCCCGTAGCTCGAGATAGACATTTTTTAAAAAAAATCTGAAATCGGATTGTCAATTTCCACCAAAAACTGCAAATTTTATCTAATTTGACCAACCTTGTAGTTATTATAGTTACCGAAATAGCAATAGTGGACATAGCAATTAGGACAACCTGTATATGTAAAAGTTATTCAAATTTTTTTTTCAGTTGTTTAAATAATGTACGAGTATTTATGCGAATACGGTCTTACGGTGCCCTTAAGGAGCTTGGGACCAAAGAAAATGAAATTTTCCTCAACTATCTTCACGATAACTTTTCCTATATACCATCTGAGTAGTAAACAGCGTAATAATTTTCTAGTGATTTGATCTCAAAAGGTTGTAAATAGGATGAGTTTAAATTGGTGCTTCTTTTATTTGACATCACTCTCAATAGCCGATCAGAGCTAAATCTGAAATGAAATATAACTTCATTTGTTCTGTATTTAAAAGTTTATTGTATACTGTGGTTGATTTTCATTGAGTAAGCAGCATAAAATTGTTTTTCTTATAGTAACAATTTTTTCTTTAACCTTTACATCAACGTAAGGACTTGTTGGTTCCAGATTTCGTGGAATATCAAATGATGCCACATTTTTTCAAAATTAAGGATATCCTCATCAGGAGGTGTGGAGATATCTTCAGAAAAATATTCTTTGAACAGAGATATCGATCTTTCCATGTGCAACCTGCCCATCACAAATAAAAGTATCAAAATTTAGGTAATTCTTGTGGACATCAGTCCAAATCAAACTAGCATTCGATTTGTACGCATAACGAACTATAGAGAATATAATATCATGAATATTATAGAAGTTTTCAAAATATTATAAAATAAATGCAAAAATTCCAGAAAAGTCCACAAATTGATGACAAAATTCCGAAAAATTTTCTTAAAATTGCAAAAAATTGCAGAAAACTGCAAAAAATTGCAGAAAATTACAGAAAATTGCATAAAATTGCAAAAAAATTGCAGAAAATTGCAGAAAATTGCAAAAAATTGCAGAAAATTGCAAAAAATTGCAGAAAATTGCAAAAAATTGCATAAAATTCCTAGACGTTGTACACCAAAATTGCACCGCGGTCAACCCCTCGAGTATTCCTATCATCCTTATGTGGCCTCCAACCGTCAGTATGTTGTTCTGAATTTCTTTCCTTCATTTGTGCCAATATTAGATTATACGCTTATTATTTAGCCCATTCGGCATTTTTACCCCGAGACTAAGCTAAGGGGTTATAGTATCACGACAAAAAGTTAGTAGCTGGTCCGATTTTAAAAATACCAACGGATATCGATAAAACACATATGATTTCATAAGAAAAGTGTTTTCAAAAATTTTTTCCCACGAAGAATAAAAATATTATAGCGTTTTTTAGATTTTTTTGTCCATAGACATGTGGTGCTATCTATAAATCTCAAACCTAAACCGATTTTCACAATAATGAAATAAAATGATAGCATTTAATATGTCGTTTTTTAATTTATATAATACATTCAAAAAATATTGACGTGGCGCCAACTAGAAATAAAAAAATTTGTAAAAATTATGAATTTCACTCAAATTTTTGATTATATCTCAAATACTATACATTTCCCGATATAGTCATCATGAGGAAAAATGATCTGCTTATCAGGCATCACGACATGCACATGCGCCGAGGGGTTTTATCATTCCTAGTGCTACGCAATAGGGTGTCCGGATTTTTTGTATTCGTTGCCTGGACTATATTATACTGAAATGCTTTTGTTAACTTTCATTTAAAACCAACTCTCAGTTCTGTTAATATATACTTTCAGTAATTCTGTACTTCGGTAAGTTTTATAAGAGATACTTTGTATAAAGGTGGAAGAGATACCTAATTGCATGCAAAACCGAAAAAATATTATGAATCATTTTTGGAGAGTTATTCATGACAGCATTTACTTGTATGACTACTTCTACGATGAAGGTGATTATCTCTCAAATTAAGCTTCATAAACACACGTATCGTTTATGACTCCGAATGATTTTTTATCAATCTCAAGGGACCTACAGTTTAACGCCAGTTCCGAACGGCCGATGGACATAAATCTATGTCATTACCTAACATCTCGCCTAACATATACCTATACAAATTTTTGAATCAAAAAATTTCGTGGGACATAAACAACACCCAATGTGGGACTCGAATCCACGATACTCGGTATACAAAGGATATATCTTACCGCTGGGCTACCTAGGCCGAAAACTTTTTTTTACTAGAAATTAAGTTGTCTATATATTTATCCAGATATCCTTGGTTATATGTTGGAGTTATTATATGTTAATTTCATAGATATCCTACTAATAATCAATTACTTGGGTCTTGCGTGATGAAGATTAACTGTAATCCCTTCCTTCTTATTGATTATGTATTTTTGAACGCTATTATTTATATACTTTAATTTCTTTAAAAAAAAACAAAGCGTTTATTTTTCAAGTTTTAAGTCGCCTTTTGGAGATGAAAAGTCATATCTTTCTTTACCGATTGAAGAATTAATATTTTCAATCTTTCTGTATTTTTATAGTCAAATCCAAAAAAATCATCCTTATAAATCAAGTATTCTTCACCGAGGAAAGAAAATTATTCACTATTTCAAGCTTCTTGAAATGAAATGAATATTTAATACCTAACTCTGACAGTGAAAGTGGGATGGGATGTACATAAACGTAATTTTGTTCAAAGTGCGCTGTCTGGCTAAACTTCCATAGTGGTAATCTCTTCAATGTAATCCATGTTTTATTTATATATTTCCACCGAACAAGATTATGTTACCGCATTTGTAGACTTCTGAACTTCCATTGCCTATAAAATTAAAAATATAAAATATTAAAATTTAATTACTCTTAGTTGCTGAATATAATATGATCAAGCCAAATTCTGATAATCAGTATTCACTTAGTAGTTAGAGATACACAACTAACCGAAACGTCGTGGATATCCAATTTTAATACAATTTAACTTACTAATCTACTTTCATTTATTTTTCAGTTAGGTGCAATTTCTATTCCAATTTATTAATTATTCTACTTATTTCAATATATTTTCAGCTGTTTGCAAGGCTAAATTTCCTCATTCATTTTCCATTCTTAATTTTATTTTATTTTTCCAGAAATGTACAAATGAAGAAAATACGTTGTCCAACACTGTTGAAAAAATGATTGTTATGTTTTTAATTTCTAGTGCGATACAAAAGTTGAAGCTTGAATCAAATTACAGTAGCTTCAATCGGTGATTGAGAAAACAAATGAAGGTAACGAATTCGCCCTTCTTGATTTTGTTCAACACGTGCAAGAATCTTACTGTGCTCTTGTTTTAGTTGCGATTTTTTAGAAATATTCATTAGTATTATTAAAAATAAAATCATGAAAAATATACAAGTTGACCATGGTCAACTCAATATACTTCATAAATTGAATAAGGCAAATTCGTCAATATATAAATAAAATTATCAAACAACTTTCCAAGGGAGCTGGTTATATATGTATTCCCCGACGAAAATTCTACATTAACAATCCAACAGTGAATTATAGAAATCGTCAAGTCACCCTGACTCAAAATCTGCATACAGTTGTTTCGATCTTACCATATATCATCAGTGCAACTTGACTCGGAGTGAATTAAAAAATTTCTAATTGTTCCCAAGTTCAAATCGTGACCGAGCTACTAATCTGGATAACATCCCAGAGCGCCATCCACCGAGGATATTGGAAACCAACAATTCACCGCTTAGATCGAAAATGCAGAATTCCGTCGGGAGAATACATAACTTCCTGACATGAAATGTCTACTCTGCAACTGTGGCGTATGTGGTTCCAAAGTACGCTAACTTAGCGTTTTTAAAAACTCTGGACATACTCACGAGAGTGCGCTCCATAAATACTATATATTCGCTATTAGTCCATGACCATTTTCCCGTGTATTTATCATATACAGCACAGATTTTCATAAAAAATTGGACTTAGGTTCTACTTACCATCTATTTCAAAGTCTACCCTGTGCTGGGGGTTGCTTTTTCCTTGGGGGGTGGATACCTCCCCTCCTTGGGGGTGAAAAATTTTTCATACAAAATAAGTAGGTGAATCGATACATTGACTAATTCTAAGCAACTTTTGTTCTATGAAGTTTTTTCTGAAAGTCAATTCTTTTCCACTTATTCGCGAGTGAAATTGTCGGTTTTCAGGCAAAAAACACGTTTGAAGATTCTTTCTCGCGAATAACTGGAAAAATATGCATTTAATCGAAAAAAAATGTGGACCGGGAATTTATAGCTTATGAAAAAACAAATAAAATTGTGTATTTACGATGTATGCAGACCCAATACAATCAGAATTATTGCTTGTTGAAAGTTGATTGTTATTTTCAATCGCCAAAATGGGAAGTTTCTAGTACATACAATAACCAAAAACCAATGCATGTTTCAGGAAAAACTCATAAAACTTTTTTAAAGTCCTTTGAAAAACCTTCAATTTTATTTTTTATGAAAGTTCCTAGCATCAAAACTAAGCGAGTTATGAAGAGAATTATGTCGATTCCTATTTATTCGTTGGAAAAAATAGTGAAAATCTCACCCTCTCTTCCACCCCATTCGAAAAAAATTGTTGCCACTTTACAATTCATTTAATTTATGTTTTTATAATACGTTCTGTATGTTTGACAAGTTTAAAGTACTTCTTTTTGAAAAAAATGGAGTTTGAAGAGAGAAAATTATTTTCCTAATTTAGCGAAAAATCGCCTTTTCTTCGAAATAACTCAAAAACAGTTGATGATTCACAAAATTTTGTGGAGTACGAAATTGCAAGTTTTACTCATTCAAACATTTTTGCGTTTTATTTTTTTGTAGGATGAAAATTTATAAAGATATGGCCAGTTAAAGCTTGCGCGTGTTCGCGCCAAGTGCCTTTTTTGAGCCCTTTTAGCATGAACCTTTTTGAAAATAAGATCTGAAAAAATATATATTTTTATTTAAATAAGCTTATAGCTCTTGAAAAAACCCGCAAAATGATTTTTTGAAGGACTTGATTGCTTGAAAACTAAGCGAGTTATGGGGACAAATCCAAAACCACATTTTGATGAATACACATAGTGGTAAATACCAATCAACTTTCAACAAAATAGTTTCATTTGTATTGGGTCAGAATACATAATAAATATAAAATTGTCTTTGTTTTTTATAAGCTATAATTTTGCTTTCTACAGGTTTTTTGATGAAATACATATTTTTCCAGTTATTCGCGAAAAAGAATCTTAAGACGTGGTTTTTTTGCCTGAAAACCGACAATTTCACTCGCGAATAAGTCGAAAAGTATTGACTTTCAGGAGAAACTTCATGGAACAAAAGTTGCTTAGAATTAGTCAATTCATTGATTTCCGTACTTATTTTCAATGAAAAATTTTTCAATCCCAAGAAGGGGTAGCATTCACCCCCAGAGAAAAAGCTACCCCGGTACAAGGTAGACTCTGAAATAGATGGTAAGTAGAATCTAAATCTGAATTTTCATATAAATCGGTGCTGTATGGGATAAATACACAGTTCACACTTTTTTTACCGTCATTGACTGGACTATATATTCAAAATGAAACCATGAAAAATATGCAAGTTGATTATGGTCAATTTAATATACTACATAAAGTAAACAAGGAAAAATCTTCAATCATTTATAAAAATTATCAAACAACTTTTTAAGAGAGCTGGTTATATGTGAGAGATTTCTATAATTCACTGTTAGATGGTTAATGTAGAATTCTCGTTGGGGAGTACATATAACCAGCACCCTTGAAAGTTGTTTTAATTTTTTTTTTTTCAAAATTTTTGAAGATATGTGAGAGATTTCTATAATTCACTGTTAGATGGTTAATGTAGAATTCTCGTTGGGGAGTACATATAACCAGCACCCTTGAAAGTTGTTTTAATTTTTTTTTTTTCAAAATTTTTGAAGAATGTTCCTTGTTCAGTTTATGTAATTAGTATTATTTGCTATTGGCATTGTTTAATGTCATTCTTGTTGGCTTGTTTGTATATTAAGTTCCATTTGCCTCTTGTCACATGAGGATATATAGATACCTATGACTGTCAAATTTATTATTCAATAACTGAGATTGAATTCTCGCACATCACTTGGTGAAAGATCATAAAGAATAAAGTATAAACTTTAAAATAAAACACACTTGGCTTATGTTTCACTATATAAAAATATTTAGATACTGCATTTAGCAGTAACGAATAGTCGACATCTTCCAAGTTATGAACTCATTATCAATAAATTATGTGCCGAATTTGAGTAGCAAAATTTGTAACAGACTGTCGAAAAATTAAAACAATTTGTACAAATAAAAGAAACCTGAAGTCATTCTTGGTCAATAATAAAGAAAAATCTAACATCGGAGAAAACAGTGGTGTTTACAAAATATTCTGCGACGAATGTCCTGCTTTCTATATTGGACAAACAGGAAGGAATATAAACATTCGCGTTGAAAAAAGAAGTTAATTTTACAAAATAAAAATACCACTGGCTTCTCCGAACATTGTATAAAATTTAATCATTTCCTGGATTTCAACAAAACCCAATTGTTACATTCAGGTAACAAAGGAAAGCTCCTTGACCTTCTTGAAATTCTCGAAATGAGTTCCGCTCATAATAGTAAATTACCCATAGAGATATTACAGATAGAGGCGACAAGTTAGCCTGAAACTTGTTAGCTCGGGTGAGGGAGAGAGAGAATCTGAAGGTTAGGCTGTCTCTCTCTAATAATAATACGCGTGGTACGCGTAGAAAAAGACAGAAAAACCCTGCGATCGTCTCTCTCTTTCGCTCCCACTGAGTTTCGAGACTGACGTTGCCACTTACAGAGCGGCTTATGCCTTGTCGCCTCTATCTGTAATATCTCTATGAAATTACCCCTTGTAAACGAACAAATTGATTTTCAGGTATCACCTTTGCCTTTGTCTGTTTTATATAATAAGATGTAATACTCTCCTGTAGTCAGTCTTGATAATGAGTTCTTAACTCGAAACATGTCGACTATTCGTTACTGCTAAATACAGTATCCAAATATTTTTATATAGTGAAACATAAGCCATGTGTTTTATTTTAAAGTTTATACTCTATTCTTTATTATTCAAGTTTAATATCAGAAATCTATGAAAACATTATTTAAAATGAAATAGTGAACATGGTTGAAGTACGGATTTGTTGGGTATTATCAACCTTGTGATAAATTCATGATGAATGTGTTTGTAATCCTTTTCAGTTTTCTAACAATGCTACAACGCCCTGTTTAACGTCCATATTGATGTATAACATTCTCCATAAGGTATAAGGTTCTTTTGAAATACTTCTGAACCTTCCTTGCATCAGTTTCGCCTGAAATTCTCTGTGAAGGCTGATATTTCTTTCGATTCAATTTGTCTTAATCTCTGCCTCAGTATAAAAATATCTCAAGTTAATTGGATGGCCTTCCAGAGCTTTCCAGTCTTGCAAAGAAAGTAGCAAATGTTTATCCACATCCGGCGAATACTCTGAAGTGTATTTTTGGACAAAGAACACCGAAATAAATTCAATAAATATAAACTACAAAGGCGATGTCTCAAACTGAGGATGAGATCGCGGATTCACACCATGTGATGCGTTTTAAAGATTCAACGTCCGACTTTTACTCAGACAGTTATTGTTCTAGAACACATATACTGTCATTGTGTTCAATCTCATATTTGTATATTCTTGAAAATAATGTCTAGTATTAGGTGTGTTTATTTTCTGATAGTCGAATAATCAATATCTTGATCATGCTCGTTTGCTTATATATATATATATATATATATATATATATTTATATATATATATATATATATATATATATATATATATATATTATATATATATATATATATATATATATATATATATATATATATATATATATATATATATATATATATATATATATATATATATATATATATAGAGGGTGAGTAAAGCTGAACGCCTTGGACTCTCGTGGCCAAATGGTATTTTGTTTCGGTAAACGGTCTCTAGGGAAATATATATATGTCGATCTGAACTACAATTTCAAAATAATGACTTTTATACAGGGTGTTTCAAAAGAGCGTGACATATCAAAGTTATATTTTTTAAATGGAACACCCTGTATTTTCTTGCATTTCTGATTTATTTGAGAAAAATAAGCTAACTTTGCTAAAGTGTCCCTATCCCTAACTCTAATGTAAGGCGGTCAAAAAAATTCAATATCATAGGAATTTGCCAAAGCAGATGTACGAAATTTAAAACTCCCACTCAAATCAATTTCAGCTAGTTACTATAGCATGAGTAAAGAACCAATAGTCTATATATATATATATATATATATATATATATATATATATATATATATATATATATATATATATATATAGACGGTATGTTACCTGAATTTTGGTCGAATACTTTAATTTGCCCTTGTAATATATAAATATTATTGAGTTTATAACGACTTCTTTCCCATATTATATTGAAATATATATTTCATAATTCCCTTCTTTCAATTCATTGTATTAACGGATTATATTCTCATTCTCATCATTAATACTGTTTTTTTTAAAATTATTGTTCATTGTGAATTCATATGAGTTGTAATGACTTACGGACCAAGTTAGAAAACTGAAGATATAAAAAATATATTACGTTGCAGAAACCCAAATTGAACTTGGGTATATATATATATATATATATATATATATATATATATCTATATATATATTTATTTATATATATATATATATATATATCTATATATATATATATATATATATATATATGTATATTATATATATATATATATATATATATATATATATATATATATATATATATATATATATATATATATATATATATATGTATATATATATATATATATATATATATATATATATATATATATATATATATATATATATATATATATATATATATATATATATATATATATATATATATATATATATATATATATATATACATTCTTCTAGAATAATTTCAGAGAATATTAGTAAAAGGAGAATTATTCAAGGTATTATTACCCCGAGGCGAAGCTAAGGCGTTATAGTCTCACGACAAAAAGTTAGTAGCTGGTCCGATTTTAAAAATTCCAACGGATATCGATGAAACAAAATAAGATTTCATAAGAAAAGTGTTTTTAAAAATTTTTCCCCACGAAGAATAAAAAAATTATAGCGTTTTTTAAATTTTTTTGTCCATAGACATGTGGTGCTATCTATAAATCTTAAACCTGAACCGATTTTTACAATAGTGAAATAAAATGATAGCATTTAATGTTTAGTTTTTTAATTTATATAATACATTCTGTACTGAACTTACTCAAGCAATTTATCTGTACGCACATCCAACTTCCATCGCCAATTCTCAGAATAATGTTTAGTCCATTTTCGGAAAACCTAATTACTTGCCGGTTTATCTCTGCCATTCTGTTTTATTCCGCACGACTTTTGCCCTATTTTCATATTATCTTTTCGACAATTCGGAACTTATTGCGTTGATATATTTTCCTTTGCTCGTTTGTTGCTGCACAAGCTCAAGATGAAGGATAAATGATAATAAGTGTAGTAAAATAAAGATAGTGCCCGAAGGGCTACAGACTCGGCTACAGATCTTGTTGATTTATGCTTTATTTTTCCAAGAGCTGGTCACGCAGGCTCACTTGGCTCGCGCTTTATCAAATTAAATAGCTTTGAAGGTGCTTAGGAAAAGGAAAAGATAAAGGAAGTGAACAAAATATTGCATGTCTAAATATCTGAGACAAGAAGTTCCATAAAGTAAATATAATGCATAATTTTATGCGTTATTTTAAGTCGTAGACATTTCCTTTTGATAACGAATCGTGAAATTTTAATTTTTCAAATGATCATGAAATATCTTTCTAGCAGTCTTTTGTTTAAAGATTCGTTAGTATGTTTGCCAACATAATCGATTTCTTTGTAACATTATTCTATATAAAGTGATCGATCTTTAGCAATATTCAATGTCAATACTTTTTGGTCGGGTTTTTGATGATACTCTTGGAAATGGATTTTTTTGTTGATATACTGTTTGTTAACAAAGTAAATACAAGTGACGTATCTATTCTTTAATTTCTATCGTTTTTTTTTACAAAGGTCGTCTTAAGCCAAGGATAACAACAATAATCAATTATCTTATGATTTCATGCGGATTTTTTCAGACATACCTAACTAAGTTGAGTAGTTCATCAACAAATTTTTGCAAAAATTTTTCAAATGGCTCAAAAAGTTAAGGAAGACAATGAAAATGTGTGTGTAGACTCTACATGCAGTTAATTTCAATCGAATTCAATCGATCTTGGTTTCTAACCTTTTAATTATGCATCTTTTGGTGCGTAATATCTTAGCTCTCGGCATGTGGTATTTTTTTTATTTGGAGTAAGGGAGAAGTGGCATGAAAGAGCCAGTTTAACAAATTGAGCAAAAAAATATACTTTTGATGGAAGAAATGATGATTTTTTTTCTTCAATTATTATTAATTCATTTAAGTAGATAATTTCTCAGGAAAAAACCTTAAACAATATGAAAAAATCATTCATTTTAAAAAAATGTGTCTTTTGGCTCTTTTATAACATTTCGGTATTGAAAGAGATATACTAAAAGTTATGAAATGAGGCCTCGGTAGACCAGCGGTAAGGTGAACCGCCTTATGCCGTTTGTAAACCGAGGATTGTGGGTTCGAGTCCCACCTCGCTCTTGGGTGTTGTGTATGTCCGGAATTTAGTAGTTCTATATATATGATTAAATTGTTGGGTAACGTTCGTCGTTTACAAGCCCATTGGCCGTTCGGAACCGGCGTTAAACTGTAGGTCCCTCGAGTTAAAAAAAAAAAAAAAAAAAAGTTATGAAAGAGCCAGTATGTATTATAAAGTGTAATTGTGAAAATTATGCAAAATAATAATAACTGCACTATTACAAAAATACAGGAAGACAATTCTATTATTTTTTTTTTAAACTAATGAAATTTTTGATTCTATCAGTCATTTCTAACAAACGCTTTAATATTAAAATAATATTCTGTCATACCTATTATATATTCAGACTTTTTAGGAACTTTGGAGTATATAATGTAGTTTTTTTAAAATTAGAAACATGTCTTGAACATGAATATTATTTCCTTAATGCCACAAGATTCATGGGCCTAATCAGACAAATCAAATTTTGCACAGAAATTGCAATCTTGATGACTGTTTTCATATGATCATCGCTATTTTCATTTGTTTTTGAGTTTTTTCAGCTCCGAGCAACTTTTTTTCTCACTTCAGCAAATACGATAGTCATTACTATTCAGTCATCTTGCAGTACGGAGTTTTTCTTAAGGGTTTTTATGGGCTGTTTTGTGGTAATTTTTTTTAATAATAATTTTTGGTTTCTTTACATTACCATCTTTCTCTTAGAAGTTTTCCTTTTCGGGAGTGTCAGTCACGACGGTAGGCGTAGAGCGCGGCGTGCTTTGTCTTGGTCCAGCTTTAGAAAATGGTCTCATTATTTTCGATGATATAATTTGTTGCCTAGAAGTACTCGGAATTGCAACAGTAGGGGTATAGGTTAAACGGGGAGATGGTAATAATAATATGAGAAAGAATGCATATTTATTGATATTTTATATTATTTACTCAATTCAAATCCAGGGCTATGAAAGAGCCAGCTGTTTCAAGGCCCATCCACCCGGCTCTTTCATAACTTATTCTTTGAATAAATATAACCTTTAAAATAAAAACAATATCAAAGCTTCTGCGGCATAGTTTTCACGCAGTTGCAAGGCCAAATGTATGCACAAACTCAATCTACATTCCATTTACCTGTATTTATTTACAATAAAATACCAAAAAACAAGTTAACTGAAGCAATATACATAGGTACTTTTTGTTGCCAAAAACTTTGACTGGATGTGCCGGCGTCCGTTGGTTTCGACGGACTGTCAAATGTTTGTGGGTGACGGGAAATCAGTGTTGCCACTTAAAAATAAAATTACCAACAAAATCCGTTCATAAACTACCAAAATAATGTAAGTGGCTCTTTCAAAACTTGGCTCCTTCATGCCACTTCATTTAGTTTTATTCGATTAGAATTAATTGATATAAACTTTTTATTAGTTATAAAATCATAATGTCGTTCGATCATAGAATCCAAGCAGCTGAGGGCGCGGATAGTTTTTGGATGAATGACCGCTTGGGAACAACACGTGCGTTAAGCTTTTCAAGAGGTTTAAATTCTATGTTCGATTCGATATATCTAAACCTGATTCAAACCGACGAAAACTGCGCGTGACTGAAATTAAACGTTACACAATATATTTTTTTCTATTGACAAGTTTATTGAGATGTTTGGTGTCGAACCAATGAATATTTCGTAAATCACAGTTTTACTCGAACGGTTTTATTTAACAACTTATCTGTACCGCCTTTACGGTCTATTGTTAATTCGTGTAGCAGCTAATCGTCATCCTTTGATCGATCCAGGTTGACACAGAATCAGTTCGAAATGTAGTTAACGCTTTCATTTTGACATTGACTGAACCGTGTCGAACATTTAAGGATTTTGATTCGCAATGAATAATAATTTCAAATTAGGCCAAGCTACAGAGATTTTTTCATGTAAAAAGTGTTAGAAGAAAACCAGCTGCGCCATTGTTTGTAAAATAGTTCCATATGATATAGTGATATTTTTTTCACTCGACTTTATTATTTATAGCTTTGTTATCAACAATTTTATGCAAAAAATTGCTTATAAAAATGAAACTATCAGAGTAATCGTGATGGTGTTAATAAACTAATTGTAGAAAATGAAAAGACGAAGAAAATGAGAAGTAGCACGACTCGATCAGACCCTTAATTTGAGAGGAAATCGGAAAAAACCGGCCAAAATGCAGTTTTTTCAAAAATTCTTAACTCGCTTATTTTTTGAGTTGTAGCGTAGATCCTCCTGCCAGTATTAGCTATTGATATAAACTTCATTTGTGCGAAGAAGGAACTGTCCGATGCATAGATTTTGATCTGTGGCCATTTGATTATGTTACTATGCAATTTTCCAGCAGACCTGAATGCGACAGGTATGGTCCGATTTCAATTTACTAAAAAGGTTTTGAAAGTAGAATTCTCATAGTTCAAAACGTTCATCTTGGTTTTTCATAAAAACGCTGAGAAATATGTTAAAAATAAAGCTGAACATGACAAAAAACGGCCGAGCGCATGAGAGTAGTTGAAGAGTGGGGGTTTACAATTATTATCTGACAACTTTTAGAAATTACTGTCACGTTCAAAATGCTGACGCTTTCGAATGTCACACTTCTCCTTGCCTGCTGCTCTACCCCCACTCTTCAACTACTCTTACGCGCTCGGCCGTTTTTCGTCATGTTCAGCTTTAATTTTAACATATTTCTCAGCGTTTTTATGGAAAACCAAGATGAACGTTTTGGACTATGAGAATTCTACTTTCAAAATCTTTTTTGTAAATTGAAATCGGACCATACCTGTCGCATTCAGGTCTGCTGGAAAATTGCGTAGTAACATAATCAAATGGCCACAGATCAAAAACTATGCATCCGACAGTTCCTGATCTTCGCACAAATGAAGTTTATATCAGTAACTAATACTGTCCGGAGGATCTACGGTACAACTCAAAATATAACCGAGTTAAGAATTTTTGAAAAAACTGCATTTTGGACGGTTTTTTCCGATTTTCTCTTAAACTAAGGGCCTGAACGAGTCGTCCTACTTCTAATTTTCTTCGTCTTTTCATTTTCTACAATTAGTCTATTAACACCATCACGATTACTCTGATAGTTTCATTTTTATAAGCAAAAAACTAAAAAAAATGCATAAAATTGTTGATAACAAAGTTATAAATAATAAAGTCGAGTGAAAAACATATCACTCTATCATATGGAACTATTTTACAAACAATGGCGCAGCTGGTTTTCTTCTAACACTTTTTACACAAAATGCTCCCTACAAATCTCTGTAGCTTGGTCTAAATGACGGTCATTGTTCTGTTTCGCTATGTTGAAAATGCCAGTAAGGAACGTAGCAATTGCAATTGAAAAATGTTCGGTTAGATAAAAATAAAAACAAGTTTCCATGCTGTCAGGTGTATTTTTACAATCGGGCATTTTCGAGATCTTAATACGTGATAAGGATAATTACTATTGGGCATTGTCTAGTTTTCTTATGTGGGTTAGAATAATTAGTGAAATAGTACTTTCTCTTGAAAATCTGCACAATGAAAACATTCGATTTCAATGGCTGAGATTAGAATGAATCCAATTTGATGGATACAAATCTCAATTCGAATGGCATTTAATTTTCCGGTCAATACTCATTAGCTTTCAGTTAATGATAGAGAAGTTCCAAATCATATTCCTTCAGTCGCTAGATTAATTATTGTACCTGATATTATTTCTGCTGTTTTTTTAAAATCTAGAATCAGTATATTTTCAGGTGATTTATTCATTTCATTTTGATCTAGTTTCTTCCTAACAATATAACAATAATCATACGACGAAGATTCAAGAGTCTTTTCCCTAGAACTTTCTGAGAATGTTTTTCCGAAGACAGGACCAAATTTTATTGACAATAATAACAATTTATTATGTAAAATTATATTCAATGATTCTTATACTTCAATTTTTTTCATATTTACTGTCGAACTCATTCAAGAACACCAGAGTCAATTCTAAATAAGTTATATCAGGCACTTATACGATTTATCAAAACTACATTTTCCACTAGATGACTTCAGATAAGAAATGATCCAGGGGACTCAAGTCCAGGCCTAGAGCAGGTCAAGAGTGAGGTTCATCTCTACCAATCCATCGATTTGTATACGAGTATGTTACTGTTAAAAACTCACGAGCTACCACAAAAAATGCAGTGGTTCATCATCGTGTATAAACAACGTTGCATTTATTGTTGCCAATGGAACATCCGCTAAAATTCAAAAAATATACCTAAAAATGGCGGCGGTTTGAGAAATTTAAATGTTTATAGTTTCGTTCTGCCTCGAGAAAAACCCCAGATGCCAATATATATATAATTATTTATTCGAATTATTGTTGCCTGTGAACTATTTCTAATCTCTTGATAATTATTAGCAATAGATTGTTTAGATTATTAGATTGTTGAATCTTAAAAAACTCGATATGAAAAAGTTTTGATAAAGCCACGAATGTCGTGGCGAAACGTCAACTTTTTAATAAAATCGAGTTTTTTAAGATTCAACAAGCCTGTTATTGCTAATAATTATCAAGAGATTATATATATATATATATATATATATATATATATATATATATATATATATATATATATATATATATAAAGGTGTGAAGGATTCTACGACTGTCAAGTTGAAGAAGAATTACTTTAAATTCAGGTCTGCAGTCAAATGATGAAAATAAGGTGAACTCTTTTTTCTATTCAAGCTTTCGAGCCATTTATTCTTCCTCAGGAACTGAAAGTGAGAATTAGAATTTACTTTTTCTTGCCGCAGTTTACAGACTAACATACATATAAACAATACTACATAGTTAAAATCAGATAAAAATAATTGGATTAAGAACATCCAAAACAAGTCCAACCAAAATTTTTTTACATTTGATACTTCAGTGTCATATATAAATGGCTCGAAAGCTTGAATAGAAAAAAGAATTCACCTTATTTTCATCACTTGACTGCAGACCTGAATTTAAAGTAATTCTTCTATATATATATATATATATATATATATATATATATATATATATATATACATATATACATATATATATACATATATATATATATATAAATATATATATTATATACATATATATCATATATACATATATACATATATACATATATACATATATACATATATACATATATACATTATATATATATATATATATATATATATATAATATATATAAATATATATATATATATATATACATATATACATATATACATATATACATATATACACATATACATATATATATATATATATATATATATATATATATATATATATATATATATATATATATATATATATATATATATATATATATATATACCTTGGGCCTCGGATTTATAACATCTTGCCAGTAGAGATCAGGAGTATTCAGAATATTAGATGTTTTACTAGAGCTGCCAAAAAATTTTTGATGGGATTTGATAGTGGGAGGTTACATGACGTGATTCGATGCAAGGTTTGAGTTTCGTGTTCTCTTGTGTATCTGATTTGAACCCACTTGTTTTGTAGCATTTTTGTATTGATTTGTTTAAGGTTTTCTAATGAGTATAGGTACCACAGACAGTCGCTGGCTTTGTGGTTTCGATGCGTTTGTATTAGAAGCTGTCAGTTTTGTGATTTTTTTTATTTTGATTGGAATTTCGTATTGATTTTTTTGTGAAATGCTATTTTTAGGTGCATCTTTAGTTTTGTTGTCATGAAATAATTGAATTTACTTATTGAACCAGGGAGTATATGAGTGGAAATAATTATGAACAGTTTGGAGGGATTTTTACATCCCCAAACCTTTTAGAAATTGACATAGAGGGTTAAAAATGTGTAAGTAAACGGATTTTCTTTTCTTGCTCTTAATTACATATGCTTCAAGAATTTGTTGAACTGATCATCGATCATACAACCAGTTCGAATAATATATTTCTTTTAAAACAGGAAACTGTATATTACATATTGTCGTTTCCTTTCTTGAATATCTATTATCGAGACGTATTTTCCTTCATATTCTTCCAGATTTGTCCTATCAAATGCTTCCAAATTCAACCCGTATAAATAATTATTTATGTACGAAGTGCGTTATATAGATCCTAATGCCAGGAGGGTAACATTCGACCCGAAGGGTGAATGTTGTCCGAATGGCGTTAGGATCTAGTAACGCACGTGGTGCATACAAGCTTTTAGTTTTCACTAAAAAATTATTTTATTATAATGAAAAATCGATTTTGAAATCGGTTCATTGCTTCTATACTTTCCATTTTCCTTCTCAAAGTAGGCATGTCATTTATTGATATTTTGACGTTTGTTGACGTTCTTTGTGTAGTCTTATAGAAATAATGGAAATGAAAATGGATTTACCCAATAATATCATAGAAAATACAGCCAAAGCTGCAAATAATTCATTGCCGGAGAAATCCAGAATCGTATACGACGAGGATTATGAAGGATTTGATCACTGGAAGTTGCTTCAGTGGTCCTCGGGCGTTATGATCCATAATGCACGCTCATAACGCCCTAGGGCATAATGGGTGTATTTATAGCAACC
Organism: Cynegetis impunctata; assembly: GCA_030704885.1. Classification (NCBI taxonomy): domain Eukaryota; kingdom Metazoa; phylum Arthropoda; class Insecta; order Coleoptera; family Coccinellidae; genus Cynegetis; species Cynegetis impunctata. The sequence continues at coordinate 49,432 of JARQZK010005074.1, forward strand.
ATATCTAAGGTAAAATCACATAATATACAAGTGAAAAATAAAAATATTATAATTATCTGCGTGTCATAATACTGGTTATGACAAAAAATTCAATTAGTTTTAGATTGAATGAAAATCTTACTAAAACGTAACAAAAAATCTTTATGAACCAGATTTAGTCATAAAGACATATGCAAAACACCAAGTAATTATGTTTCGTAGTTTTATCACCTGTTGTCGTCCGTTTTGGTTTATTTATTTACATCCGTTTCATGTTATACGGCAGTAAAGTTGGGAAAATCAAGTAATCAATAACTCGTTCCGATATAATAGGATTTATGAATAAATGATAGACGATGGAAGTTGGCTTCAGTATAACCTATTTTACACACAGGGATGTAACTTCATTTTCAGTCCCTCAATTAGTTAATTTGAGAAATTTTATGCTTCTGTCAAATTGATTGAGATACGACAAAAATATTCACAAACGTCAAAATATCAACAAATGACATGCCTACTATGAGAAGGAAAATGGAAAGTATAGGAGCAATGAACCGATTTTAAAATAGATTTTTCATTATAATAATACAATTTTTTTGTGAAAAATAAAATCTTGTATGCACCACGTTCATCCGGGCGTTAGGATCTATATAACGCACTTGCTACATAAATAACTATTCTGTAGAGCTGATAACTTTACTCTCATATTTTGAAGAATGATTGGTTGACAATAATGGCAATAATTCAAGGTGGTGCCACCTACCTATATAAATAGTGTACGTCTGGAAGGATGCGCTTGGAGCACAAACTTCAATATTTCTGATCATAATGAAATATCTACGGTCTCATCAAAAGCTAGTTGATTCACATTTTTAGTGTGACACTCATCAAGACAAAATTGATCAATACATACTGTGAAGTTCATCAAAAGTATTTTAGCTATCTGCGATCGATTATTATCAAAAATATTACATCATGTCTTGAATTCTAATGTAGATCGAGTAGGCCAAATGCATTTGATTTGTTTTGTTCAAGTATTCCCTTATGTTAACACTGGGTCTGATGCAAATATATACATATAATAATAATAATAAATTCACATTATAAACTTACAAATTACAAATTACATTGCTTGATGCAAAAATTATTATAGAAGACATGATTACAATGTAAATAGTCTATATTGCACCTAGGTAAATTCTGTGTGTGCTAACTAACTCTCCTACCAAGACACTATACTATGCCATAAGATTAAAAAAAACTACCAGAAACAAAAAAAATAAGATAAATAAACCGACTCAATAAACAAACAAAAAAAACAATACAAAAGCACTATGCTAAACACTGCGAAAGATGAAACCAAGCCCACAATTCCCCAAACATGGAATCACAGAATACCCACGAACACATCCCCCAATGAAACTCCTAGATTTTTTCTGAAATATTCTGATTGTTGGACAGCATTTCACCTCTTTCGGCAACAAATTAAAAACTTTTGGCGCTAACAAGAACCTTTGACTAGCCTGGCGATGTCATAATGTAAAAAGTAACTTTGTTACCCCGAGGCGAAGCTAAAGGGGTTATAGTCTCACGACAAAAAGTTGGGATCTGGCCCGATTTTAAAAATTCCAACGGATATCGATAAAACACATATGATTTCATTAGGGAATTTGAATTCCCAATTTTTCCCAACGAAGAATAAAAAAATATAGCGTTTTTACCCCGAGGCGAAGCTAAAGTCTCACTACAAAAAGTTGGGATCTGGTCCTATTTTAAAAATTCCAACGGATATCGATAAAATACATATGATTTCATCAGAGAAGTTTTGTTCCCATTTTTTTCCCAACGGAGAATAAAAAATTATAGCGTTTTTTAGATTACGACATGCGCATGCGCCAAGGTCGATATGTACGAAGTCCTACAAAACATGCGTCGAAGTGCTCTGTGTGCCACGGTAACCAAGCGACGTTGATAGCTTTAGCTGATTCTGCGTCTGTGTCTGCTTCCCATCTTATCAATTTGATTCATAATTTGCAGCAAAATGAGCCGGAATAGGATATTCAAATTCGACAGTCAATCAATGAATTTTTTTGCTAAATTTTCACGGATTTTATTCGTAATATCGACTTATTAATACATTTATTGCAATTTTTCTTCATTTCATTCGTAAAATCGACTTTCATTGTTATTTAATTTATTTATATAATATATTCAAAAAATACTGACGACATGCACATGCGTCGAGGGGTTTTATCATTCCTAGTGCTACGCAGTAGGGTGTCCTTCATTTTTTATATTTGATCTCGTTGCATGACAATGTGTTGGCAATTTTATCATGTGCTGATGCTTGTACACGTAAACGCAGCATGCATGGTAGTATAGTGATCTTATGTTAAGTACTTCTTCATTATACAATAGACTTGTCGGATATAATCGGGTTTTTCGAGTGATTACTTTCACCATATAGTTTTGGAATACATTCAGAGGGTGTAAAGCATTGTTGCAAAGGCCACCCCACACGACTAACCCATACCTCAGAACAGATTCTGTTAGGGCTTTATAAGTATAGGATAAATAAAAGTTTTTGTGTGAGAAATTTTCTTAATTCGTAATAATTTTCTTAATCGAATAAATCGTCTTAGTTTGTTGGTAAGGGTATTTACTTGTGTCCATATCAAATTTTTATCAATGAGTATTCCCAAGTATTGTGTCTTGTTAGTACTTTCTATGTGACAAGTCGTATTCCGAATATTCAGTTTGTTGTAGCTAGGTCGCTTTATGTCTGTTAGGGAGAAGGCTATATAAGATGTTTTAAACATTCATCGACAGCTGTTTATAATCTAACCAATTTTTTTCGATTGAAATTTCAATTTCTGATTCTTCCCTAACTTCTTGCCAATCATTAGCTCTAAACACAAGCACTGTATCATCAGCAAAAGACACTACGCAAATAATTTCAACTTTATTACTCCTGTTTTATGCGTTCAAATCTTCATAGGATGTGTTCAGGAAATAATGACATCTCTAGTGCCACTCAGTTTTAAAACGAATGAATAAGTTTAAAAATTTTTTTTCACGGATACTGATTCCCACCCTGTCGTGCATCGTACTGGCCATATCAGGACAACAAACTATTATTGATGGAAAACTCCCACTCTATTGGCAGACGCCCTATGACCTCAATTACTTTTTTGATCGGAAATTACGTTGAAACGCCATGCATATTCTCATTCACGTTATATATGGTGCCAGGTTGTATCATATAATTAGATTAAGTCTGTATAATGTCATATTTTGTTCGTTAAAATAGGGCATGAAGAAAATGGTTTTCACAATTTACACATACTGTTCGAAGGGCATTATAGTACCTACTATATAATAATTGAAACTTGAACTATAATCAAATTTACATTCGTCAAACATTATGCTTCAATAAAATGAAGAAATCTCGTTGTAAAAAAAGTCATGACATCATATGGTTACTCTCTTGTAGTAGTAACACTCTAGAGGGGGGCCGGATTACATCGCCACACGACAGTACAGCAGCAAGGTCGGTGTTGCCACGTTGTTATATGAATATAAATGCCGTACTGAATATAATGCATATGAATTTTACAAAGAAGTTTGATTTGACATAAGTTAGGTTATATTATTGATAAATACTTATTAGGTATGTGAAGAGATTGTAATATTATCTACTTTTTTTGAACAATATGCAAGTTTGGTGTGGTTTACACTACTTTCATTTATCGATTCACTTTCATAACACATAGTGTTTTCCAATCTTAACACCCAATATTGACTCATAGCTGCCACTACTTTTGAGTTAATTAACATTTTCAACTATCCATTCCATCGGTTCTCATAACATCTACATTTTTTCACCATACTGTTCTATATGATATTTTCATATCATAACAGAATTTCCTCTTTTGTTTATGTTTATATAATTTCCAGAATTCACCCAACATTGACTTATACTTTCCACAAACCATAAAAGTAATTATCATTTGTTTCTATCCATTTCATCAGTTCTACTAATGTCTAAATTGTGAAAACATAATTTTTTCCTCCTGTCTAATCTATATGTTGCTTTCCTTTTCATAAACATCATAACCATAACCTAAAGAATGTAAATATTTGAACATTTCACTAGCTCAGGAAAGTTACGGAAGTCCGGCAGCACTGCATGCGCATTTCGTTTTGTGAGTATGAAGGCGCATAAATCCTTCTTTGCTGCTGTACTGTCGCGCTGCGATCTAAGACCGTACTCACTCTAGAGGTAGCAATGTTAGAGGTAACAGGGTTAGGGTTGCCATCCGTCCGGGATTCCCCGGATTTGTCCTAGTTTAGGGGGCGTCCGGGGGTCGTCCGAACGGGGTTTTCAAAATATGTCCGGGTGAAACCCGGACAAATTTTGTGTCCGGGTGTGTGATGCTTGAGTCTCAGTGACGGAGATAAGCTATTAAATGCAAACCAGTTGTGGCCGAATTTTTTCGAAACATCTATATTCTAAACTGCTCAAAATTGCACAGTAATATTTTTGTATACCTACCAGTTCACAATGCGAATGTGGAGTGAATTTTTTCGCTAGGCAGCAATGGAGGAAGGAGAGAAACTTGCTAAAAACACAGACGCTTTCATCTCTGAGCAAAATAAAGTCTAATATTAAATAAAGACTTGAGTTGCTCCGACTTTTACAATTTCATGATGGAAAATGAAAGACATTTAGGCAAAAATTGGCAAGTCTGAAAAATTCCAAGTTAAGTTGAATTAGTGAAAAGAACTTGATCTCGTTAAAATTAAAACTTGTTAATTACTTTTGATTTATAGTTAATGAATAATTTAGTTGTTTTCTATTTGATGATACCAAAAAAAAGAGAAAACTGTAAACTGCGTATATTAGAATTTTATTTGTTTTTAAAGTTTAAATAAATGAAAAAATTGAAATATAAACGATATTTTATTTTATTTGAAAAAAAATTTTTTTTTACGGGGTGTCCGGGGAAAAACAAAATTCCACACAAATGTCCGGGGTTTTTTAAATTTTTGTCCGGCATCGGCAATTTAGGTGATGGCAACCCTAATCAGGGTGAAATTTTGTACGTTGTTGAACTTTCTGGTGCCTATTGAAAATGGATTTAATCGGTTCGGTCTCAGTACTTCATTTCTAAAACTAAGGGATAGTTCATGTGTGAGAAAATCGAGTTTCAATAATAGGATGTGTATATTGTAAAGACGGTACCTACGATCAATGCGTAAGTGAATTCACCCACCTCTTCTCGGAGCAGCCAATTCAATTTCACGCATGCATGTATGGCCAGATCAATAATTGCATGATAGATAGTCAATTCTATTTTCAATATTCATTGAGTCATGATTGGCTATCAATCACTTATTGAGTTATAAACTATTTCAAGATTGATTGCTTTCAATTTTTTTTTTAGACTTGACACAATTTCTCTTGTTGCGTAAATATATATATATATATAATATATATATATATATATATATATATATATATATATATATATATATATATATATATATATATATATATATATATATATATATATATATATATATATAT